>CM017913.1:26799867-27036932 GCA_008369825.1 Triplophysa tibetana | reverse complement strand
CGGGTTCCGGTTGATCTAAATAATGCAGCCTAAATCCTCTGAGGATTAATATCATAGAGGGGTAGTGTATGCAAGATAAAAAGATGAGTCTTTAGTCTAGATTTAAACTGACAGAGTGTGTCTGCCTCCCGGACCGTGCAGGGAAGAATATTCCAAAGTTTAGGCGCTAGATAAGAAAAGGATCTACCACCTGCACTTGATTTTGAAATTCTAGGTATTACCAACTGACAGGACGCCTGAGAGCGTAATGTACGTTGAGGTCTGTAAACAATAGAAGTTCATTCAAATACTGCGGCGCTAGACCATGTAGGGCTTTATAGGTAATAAGCAAGATCTTAAAGTTAATGCGATGCTTTATAGGTAACCAGTGCAAGGTTGACAGAACCGGGGTATATGCTCATACTTTTTTGTACGTGTAAGAACTCGAGCTGCCGCGTTTTGAACAAGTTGCAGTTTTTGTAATAGGCCTGCAGGGCATCCACCTAGAAGTGCATTACAATAATCTAGTCTTGATGTCATGAATGCATGAATTAATTTCTCTGCATCTGACAGTGACAGCATATGACGTAGTTTAGATATATTCTTAAGATGGAAAAATGCAATTTTACAGGTGTTGGCGACATGGCTTTCAAATGACAGAGTACTATCGAATACAACGCCAAGATTCTTAGCTGATGACGAGGATTTATGGAGCATCCATCATCGTTAAGCAGTATTCTTTGTTGTTACGTATAGCGGTTTCGGTCCAGTAAGTAACACTTCTGTTTTGTCCGAGTTTAGTAATAAAAAATTGTTACTCATCCACATTTTTAAGTCGTAACCCATGAGCTTCCCAGGTGGACCTCCACCTCACGGTTAACTACCCAGTCCGCAGTTCCATGCGTTCTCCTCCAAGGACGAGACCATACTTATCTCCACCATTCCTCCCCACGGGTAGGAGGTGGCCTCTGCAGCGCTTCTCTGATTAAGAGTCGCGCTCACCCGGTGTAAACCCGAGCCGACGGCCTCTCGCCTGTAGAGAGCTAAGGCCCCGTCTGTGAAAGGTCACCGGTCAGGGCTGTACCCATCTTTCCCAGAAAGCTCTGGAACACCCCGTTCACCACACTGGAAGGTTACAAATTTCACGAAAGCTTCGAGCTGACACGCCCAGGCTTGTTACCGTCGCTTCGTTGAGATTGTGATGCGATACAGCGTTTGTGGCGTTTTCCATAGGTAACCCCATCTGTCGTTCTCGACACAACGTCGAGAGACTGACAGAAAGGGAACGTATGAACCTAGGTTCCCTGATGGAGGGAACGAGACGTTGTGTCCCTTATGCCACAAACACGTATCGTATTCTGCTGCAGTCGTGAGAGGCTCTCAGGCTCTTCAGAACAAGAGGTAAATGAATGCTGCACGCCGGCTTCCTTTTATACCGGATATCGGGGGCGGAGCCCGGCATGCAAATTTCATTGGCCTTTTCTTAGTAGTCAGAGTTGATTGGTTCTCAAGGGCGAACCCCATCTCGTTCTCGACACAACGTCTCGTTCCCTCCATCAGGGAACCGAGGTTACATACCTAACCAAGACGTTTCTATATTGAGAGATGACATTTTCAGCATCCACTAATTCCTGCCATTTTACATTAAAAAAATTAAGGTACAAATATGTAAGGGACAAATATGTAAGGGACAAATATGTACCTTACACCTCGGAAAGCCCACAATGTACAAAAGAAGGTGCATACTTGTACCTTAAAGATACATTTTTGTACTTTTAAGGGTACAGAAGAAGCACTGTGAAGTAGAACCAAGGGCAACCTTGACTGTTTAGAATATGTCCATGTACAAAGAAAAGTAGCACACCACACTAGACTCTGGACACGGGATAGTATTTCACAAGTTGCTCTTTTTATACTTTCTAACAACAATTGTTGACCACGGTGCTGAACAACATATCAAAAACCTTCAAAAAAAAAACAATGACAAAAGGACAGATTACACACATGCTAAGGAAAATAGATATGTTTAGAGCTTCCATTGCAATCATACCGTAGAAGCACTTGTAATGTAAAAGATAAACTGTTTCAGAGCTTCGGTGCATCAAAGGAAAAAGCACGGTCACGGTAATCTGCTTAAAACATTGCTATACAGCAAAACCTTACTGATAACAGCACTATAAAGTCTCATCTTTATGTCAGCATGATTGAAATGGCACAAAAAATCGTACTTATGTTAATTTACATTTCTATTTCAAACATGTAGTAATAAATTATTCACATTACGATACTAAATGAAATGAAAAACCTGTTTCCACAAAAATATGTGTGTGACCATGTGGCATGGACTGTATGGTTTAGGTATAGAGTATGTTACGTTTTTGGAAGTGTTCTTTTAAATCATATTGTATTAACTTCGACATAGGAAAATGTGTTTCCCTATAACGTTGTATCCAGCGTGCTACGAAGAATCTCATGGTAGGCTACACCTTAACTGATGTTACACCGTTTTCAGGTTTGTTTTCCGAATCATACCTTAGGAGGTTACTTTTTTACGTACCAAGTAAACAGATTCTGTCCATGGCGGAAGCGCTGATTTAATGGATATCGATCATTCGCCAATCAATCATTGATTGATTAAATCTATACAGGGACTGCTACACTGTGTTATGTGAGGTGGCGTTTTTTTAACAAGGAAGCACAGAAGAAACTCGTGGGATAAAAATAAACAAATTGCACACGAATTACAACCTTGGATATTATTTAATCATAAAATGAGTGGGCGAACCGGCAATATCATGGCCAAATATATCCCGGAGAACACATAACCAGCTATAGCAGCAAAAAAAGAGTTGAATTTAGGCCCTGCTCAGTTGATTTTGTCTTCACAACGTTACACCAACACGATTCAAAATGTATTTGCTGCCGAGTCATGTTTAGTTTATAAAAGTATAAGTGCAGCATAAATTGTAAACAGGTTTTCACTAAATGAACTTATTTCCTCGCGGATCGCGGCATTTTTGACTAAATAATCTATATTTACTATCTTATTTATAGACTGCGATGTGAAGAAGTTTTTTTCCACAGGGTGAAGTCTTAACATTGATAAGGATAGATAGGAGTGCTCCAGGTCAACCTTAGGAACGTGTGATGTACAGAAGGTATACTTAACTAAGAATCTTTTGGGAAGCACATATTAACGATAAGGTTCATCTTAAGGTATATAACCGTTCGCTGTAAATTACAGGCACGATATACAAAACCATTGCTCATTTACTGGTGGCACATTCATGTTGAGGCACCCCACATGATACCATCTCTGGCATATTTCACATTGGATCTGGAGAATAAAAATGTGACAGGTTTATTTAGTACAGTTTGTGAAATTACTATTGTATTGTGAGCAGTGTCTGTCTAGCAGTCCACACAACGAGCAGTAGTCCTCTTTGGACACTGCAAATATTTGAGTATACATGGAATTTCACCTCATCATTGTACCGTATAAAATGGATACTGATGCTTGAAAATTCTCATACCTGATGCCAACAAAATGTCTTTTGCCATAAGTCTCCATGTGGTGGCGCATCATGCTGTCACTGGATGGTATTTTAATGCTGATAGGAAGGTTCGGAAAGTCTTCCACCACCTGCTTGGCGATCTAGAAGGACAAGAGTGACCGTTCATGTATGCAGTGCCATACGGAGAAACGTGAGAACAATGTAAAACATTTTCATCAGTGCATGCACCATCATAACAAAGACACCTCAGCCTGTAATGAATGGTAAATTGTGTTGGCATCCACTTGATGTCCACCCATTCTTCTATTCCATGCTCAGTGCGTCTCATTTCGAAATAGTCTCTGGTGAAGAAAATGTAATGTGAGTATCATGGCAGTCTTCATTAACACCATCTACACAACTTTAATATTATTTTAGCTTTTTGGTTAAACCCTTTGGAAAATATTTCACCGCAGATGTGTCATACCCAAATTTTTTACATGCCTCCGCGGCTGCCCCGAAATCATTGGTGTCATTTTGGGGGTTAAGCATGCAAAAGGTGTTGCTTATAGCATGTAGATACTACATTGAAAAAATTAGAATAAAATATGAATTACTTACATAATTTCTGATTAAAATTAAATGGAATATTTGTGTAATTGTTCCTTTTCTGCACTACTTACCACAACCCTCCAATGTGTGCCTGAGGTATTTATCGCAGCGATATCAAAATCATTCAAGTTGACCTGCTTTACATGAATGTATACAATATTCTTTGTGTTCTTTGCAAGAAAAAATGCAGAATCATAAGTAGTTGCACTCACTATATTTAAGCCTTGTCGTACCATGCGTTGACTTGGGCCATTGAAAATGACTTTTGCAGTGTTATTTGGAGAGGTAGGCTGTGAAATAGTTGCATAACAATTGTATTTTTAAATCAGATCATGCTCAATACTACATGTTGTACCGAACCAACTTAAGTAATGTTAATACAGTTTATACACTTGTTCCCATATTTCCAGACAATTGAATGCTATTTGAGGACTGTCCTTAATAACACGAAAGCAAATGTGTGCCAGCATCCAGTTATGAGGCTTCAGTGACTGGAATTCTCTGTTATGTAATGTGTATTCCAGATTGTGGCTTGGGGTCTTTACAATGGCTACAATCAGTTCTGTGAGAGACTTGTTGTTCCATAGCATCTCAACCTTAAATAACATGAGCTTCACACAGTAAATAATTGCTTTAAGGGCAATATGAAGAGTTTGGTTATAAAATCATATAACTCAGTTTTTTCCCACAAATCATGTATTTCTTTTTTGATTGTGTTTTGATTGTGTTTTATTGTGTTACTTAGTGGTATTTTTTTACATATAATGCCGTACATCAAAACTGCAGTTTGATTGATATGAATGGGTTTGCTGAATAAAAATATATATTTGTATTATTTCATCAGATTTTTATCTCATTTTGGAACCAAACTGTTCATATGCAATAAACGCTTCAACTTGCTTTTATGACTTTATCAGCTCTTCCTCTACAGTGAGTTCCTCTACAATACTTTACTTGGGTGTTGTCCATCACCTCTCTTTGGCATGGCGAGACAGGTCTTGAACTTTTTCTGCTCTTTGTCACATCCTTTGGGATCTTTTTTCTTTTCTTGGGAACAGGTCTGCTTGCTGGAACTGTGGCTGGGTGACCTTCTTCATTTTTTCCCTTCCAAGTTTCTTGACACTGATCAAGGTCGTTGGTACCAGTGTTTCTGCAATAACACTTGCGGAAGGTTTTGCTGAATGATGTGCTCTGTATATCTTGCATGCAGATACATTTCTCTCAAAAAGTTTCCTGATCTGAAGTTTGTTTTGATCTGCATTATGGAATGTTTAACATTCCAAACCATGTTTCAACGTGACAGTTGGTGTCTCTGTATTTTGTGACTCATTGTTTAGATCATGTCCTCTTCATTTGGCACATGTCTCTTCTCAGGTCTCCCAAAAGCAAACCACTCCAAAGTGGTAAAATGGCTAGGTAGGTGTCAAAGACCACATTGAGGATGCCAGGACAAAAGTAAGGATTGTCCACTTGGCAGAGGACCACTTGGCCACTTTGCCACTTGGTCTTGAATTTACACTCTCCAGAATAGTCAAACTATCTTTGACACTTGTTGTGTTTTGAGGGTTGGCAAGCTGAGTGCATAGTGCATTGAACACAACACTTGATTCATTCATGGAGCTGGCATTTTGAAGTATTGCCAATGCAAAAGTGGTAAAGTCTCCCAGACCTTTGTCTTGTGTCTGCCTTTAGATTGCCTGTCTGACAGCTTTTAAAACATGTGCAAAGCACATGAGCGGGACAGTACATGACTTCATGTCCTCCCATGACTTTTTCCCTGTGCACAACTCATAAGCTATGTTGAGGTAAGACATGATGTTCTCTTTGTTGAAAGCAAGAAGTACACTTTGAATTAAAGCCCAGCTGTAATCGGTCTCTATCTGGTGTACCCTCACTTTTGTGTATTTTGTTATTTGCAGTACAAATTGCATGAGCCAGAATGTAATAGGTGGTACTGAATGATCATTGGACAGCAACTCACAAACGGGAAGTGGTGGTGCACCTACACCATTTCCTGGAAGAACAAGTGCATAGTAGAGTACACGCTTTGGCTGGTTGGACATTTTTGACACAACTCCCCCAGTGGCATCAAGATAGAGGGACACCGGCAACTTGCTGCGCAAATGTTCCACAAGAATGTTGATGCCAAGCTCTGTGTACAAATGGACAAGAAATGGCTTCATACTAAAAAGCTGTATGTAGCCTGGTATGTGGTAATAGTTTGAGTCGTATTCTCCAAGTATTAATTGCATTAGGTATACATCCATCAGCATGTCTTGGTGGAAATACTAATTTCTTCTCACTTAGAAGCTGATTACTTTCTGTCATGACTTGTAGGGAAAACAGAGGGTCGGAGACTCAATTGCAGGAAATCTGTTTATTTGGTACAGTCCACAAAGAAAGAAGAGGAGAATCGAGGTCTGAGTCTCTTTGTGAGTACGTGGGAAGAAGCCTCTACCCACCGGCACTCACGGTAAGAATCGGAGAATAATCCGAACTCTATCTCTTGAGTCTTCCAGGAGCGAACGTTCAGCGGGGAGGAGTCTTGACCCGCCGGTTGAATCCAGACGCGCCTGACGTTCTTTACTGAAGAGGTGCTGGTAGTGGGAAGAGCGGAGATCCGGAGCGTCAGAGAACACTAGGAGGTATAGGTAGAAATAATAACGAGACAAAAACACTGGAGCTGTGACGAATCCGAGAAGCGGAACTATAGAGTAACTAAGATAATTTAACAAGACTTTAACAGTGCTAAACACGCTAGACTGAGGCAGTCAGAACTGGCATAACCTCTACAGATGATCCAGAATGCTGCGGCAAGAGTTATCTTTAATGAACCCAAGAGAGCACACGTTACTCCTCTACTCATTAAGCTACATTGGCTCCCTATAGTCGCTCGCATCAAATTCAAGATTCTGCTCCTGGCCTACAAGACCACCACTGGTTTGGCACCACCTTATCTTCACTCACAACTGCATACATATGTACCCGCCAGATCCCTACGCTCTGCAAACGAACGACGTCTTGTGGTGCCAACCCATAAAGGTAGAAAGTCTCTCTCGCGCACCTTCTCCGGATCTGTTCCACCTATGTGGAATGATCTGCCTGCTGCTACAAGATCTGCAGATTCTGTAGCAATCTTTAAGAAACGCCTGAAAACCCATCTCTTCCGCCAACATCTTACTGTTCTGTCTCAAGTTTCTTCTCTACTCTTTTCTTCTCTACTCTTTTCTTCTCTACTCTTTTTTTCTCTACTCGTTTCTTCTGTACTCAAAAAAAAAAAAAAAATGTATGAGTGAATGTTTCTGTATACTGTGTTAGACTATATGAAACCTCTTCTTTTTGATTGTACTTATGCTCTTGTTGTACTTATGCTGTCCTAATTGCTTCCATTACCTACCCCACTTGTAAGTCGCTTTGGATAAAAGCGTCTGCTAAATGACTAAATGTAAATGTAATGTAAATGCATATAACACGCAACGGTCTGACACAGGACGACAGCAAAAGCGGGATTTAAATAGAGGGGATCAATCAGCGGGAAATAATCACAAGGGAGTAAATAATGAGGAACCAGAGGAGAGTACTAATGGGAACAAGCTACAGGAGTGCGGGTGATGAGGTGATGGAAACCCGGGGAGAGGAAAGCCTGATGAGGAGACACGAGGGGCGGGGCCAGTGACGTAGACAACAAACATGTGGAGGGTAACAGAGCGAATCTCCACGAATAGACAAAACAAAACACACACAAGAACATGACAAGACTGAGATCCTGACAACTTTCAGCACATTTTTGTCGGGACAGTCAGTCATGTTCCCAAGTAAGATCTGATCGGTGTTCAGATCATTGGTGTTGATCGCTGTGTGATGTAAAAACAGTGACTGGGGCCATGGTCCAATGCTTTTGCCATTTTACCTCTTTTTAGGTAGGTTGTTGGCCTGCTCTTTGTCTCAGAGAGTTTGTGTAGTATATGCATAGAGATTTTCACGTCTTCATCCTCGGAAGCAGGTTTTTCTTTCATTTCGAAAGCGTACTTGGCAGTGCAAAAAGGGAACATACAGTCTGCTGAAGCATGTAAATATGGAAGGTTTCTTTTCCTGCTCTGATGAACCTTCACATGTTGATACTGAAATGACAGAGGACAGCTTGGATTTTGTTTTTTAAAGCTGTCATACATAAATTGTGTCCAATGTGGTCTCAATTTTGAAGATCCTGTTAGTGGTTTGATCATATTTCAAATCCTTTTCCTCAGAGAATGAGAAAATGAGCCAGTAAAAGTCTGTGATCCGAAATACAAGTGAGGGGGGCCAGACTCGAGTGGTTAACAAAAACATTACACATTTGCTTCGATTTGGAAGTAACATGTCATGTGCTTTATCACCTGCCCTGAAAGAGATTGCAAAAGTCCAGCTAATATGCCAACCTCTAGAAATGTCTTTTTTGACACCTCTAGTGAATTGGCATTGGACAGTCTCCATGACGACAAGGATATTAATAAACATTGCTCTATCCCGCTAAGCATGGCTGAAACTATTACATTAGATCAGGGCCGGACTATTCAATGGGCAATATGGGCACAGGAGCCCATGCTCGCCAGGGGCCCAGGCAATGCGATGAAATGTTTTTTGTCGTGTCGCGCCAGCCCGTCCGGTGTAGATACAGTGTTAGCTTTTATCTAGTGGGAAAATATCGAGTGCGAGGTCTCTCTCAGTGCGAGGTTTCTCTTATAGTATAAATTAATCATTGACAAAGACTGCACGTATATTCGTAATATATTTGTAATATTTGAGAATTGCACTTAAGAACTTTCTGTAATTTATCTTATAAAAATATGGAACACAACTACTGGGTGTGTGAAAGTATTCAGTGATTGTCTAAAATTGCCACTACATAGGCAAGTAGAGATTAATGTGCAGTACAAACAGGGGATACCTGCATGTAATACAGCTCCAGGTCACAAGAATACACATGGCATGTCTAAATGTTTGACATTGTTGATATAAGTCAAATGATATGTCAAGTGAGAGGAACTAACATAATGGGCAGATGCCCCTTTAGTCAGCTATATAGCCCAGTGAAATCCTCACATTACTGGACATGAGGTCTGTGTCGACCGTATGGTACTAGAGAATTTTGTAGCAAGAATGACAAGCGTTTAAAGTCATGACACGCATTTAAGATCAATGAAGTGTCCATATACAAAAAACATCAAATTATACTTACCTTTTCGTGCTCTTGAGGTACTTGAGCTGAGTCTGCTTGGTTAACTTGGCCTCAGTAAGCTCACGCAGAAACAGCTTTGATTTTTCCCCATCATCATCCGGAGAGGAAATAAATCAAGTTTGCTGGACAAAAAGTCGATGCTTTAGCAAGCCAACTCATTCACACTTGCGTTGTCCATCAGCAGAGGAAAAAATTCAAGTTTGCTTGAAACCCGGGTGACACAGAAGACTTTTAAACATGGCCTATTCATCCAGCCACTCCAGGTTCAGACCCTCCTCTCTGTCAAATTAGTTCCGGCAGGCCTTGTAGTCAAGCTTGGTTATTAGCTGTCATCAGCTGACCACAACCCTAACCCAGGACATCAGCTGATCTGATATGTTCTCTCAATTGGGCGCCCTTTTTAAATATTGGTTCAGTCAACCCTGTCTCGCTGCTTCTAATGCTTGCTGCTTTAAACCCACGACCTCCCCAGCTCCTCCTTTAAATTTACCTTATCGACCGTACTCTGCTGTCCTTTTTTTTGCACACTTTTTTGCACAACCAGCTAAACCGGGAGAGTCACCCCAGATGCTGCTGCTGCTTCCACATCTTACTTCTCTTGGAGCTCATGAGAAGGATGGGGAATTTAGAACAGAGCCATACCACCAAACGTAAACTAAGCAAATCTGCCAAATAAAAGATTACGTGTCTTCACTTTGGACCTGTTTTTTTCTTGACTTGAAAGTCAAGAAACACATTATTATCAGATATAACACTTTTGATAATGGTCTCTTAATGTTTTTTTGTAGCTATATACTGTGTGTGGTAAATGCCCACCCAGGATATCTGCTAGCCCACCCTTTTGCACCTGGCAGGAACCGGGTCTGATTGACCGGCTGGGAATTGGAGTACCCCTGTGCTAGTAAAGATTTTAGGTCAGCAAGATATTCTTTAAATAAGAATTCTCGCTATTAAGAACACCCTTACAATTCAATTGATGAACACTGTTTATTAGATTTGCACTGAACCTTCAGGAGAGCAAAAAAAGAAGCAAACCAATGCACTTTTCCTGAATTAAAACTATAAAAACACAATGAACATAAAATTAACTATTATTCTTCACCCTCGTCCTCATCATCGGCGAAATACTGCAGTGGGAGAAAAAATAACCAGGCAAAGCTAAACCATTGGGTTACAGAACGTGTAATATTTCCTCTATGGCCAGATGAGGTGGTGATGGCTGAGGAGGAGGGTGAGGGTCTGGTGGCTCTTCCTCAGCATCCGACAATGTGTGCTTGCTGTCCTGAAAAATAAGAAAAACCACTGTTACTTTTCCTCGGTGCTCTCAAAGAACATTCACACACTGATCCGACTGTCCGGCTGATGAGATCAGTGGGTGCCTGGGAAAATATAAGAAACCAATAAGATTTCAAGTATATATTTACAATTCTAGATCTGTATGTTTATCATTTAATATTTCAACTATCCCGCTGTCTGTCCTTTACATTTCTGACAAATAAAAAAAGATTTCAGTCAGACTGCTTTTTGTCTACAATTTGTATTTGACAAAAGAATAAAACTTGATGAATTTCCAAAGATAAAATTTTGTGTTTGTTATTGTATTGTGTATCGGTCAAAGTGTACCCATCATTTCATATTCTTTAAATAAAGTGTTTGAGTGGTGAACTTTCATGATGGTTAAAGTGCTACACCAAATACAGCTTCACTAAAGCTTTGATAGTTCACCACTTCTGATACATTAACGGTATCTATGAAAAAATATGGACATGTAAAAGAATCTCAGCGTGTTACCCGCATCCTTTCCATGTCCGGGCCGGGTGAGGTACCCCCTTGTTGAGTCCAAAAACTAACGTTAGGGGAACATTAACAATATTAACAATAATGAAAGCTTTAAATATACTGTATATTAATGTATATATAATGTATATATACATTATTAACAAATAAATACAATAAGACAGCAAAGAAGGATTCAACAACAAAGAACATGATATGTTCTTTGTTGTTGTTTTTGTAATTCCATAAATCAAAAAAGTTGTGTTGTAAGTTATTTGTCATTCATTGACGGCCACATTTGTTCACACTTCAGCGTTGAATTGGAGTTCCCCCGTCCAAGTAAATATTACAGGTCAGCAAGTTGTTTTTTATAGAGCATATAACGTATATCATGACAACTACATACATTTATGTGACGCAAATGTGCACTGGACTATACACAAACAATGATTTAATGCGTTCGCCTCTCATTTCCCGACACTCAAACTCCCACAATGCTTTGCGATGTAAACAAAGAAGGCGGCGCCCGTCCATGAAGGATTGTAAACACGAGAGAATCTTTCGTTATTAACTATTGGGAAATGCTCTTCTTTGAGCGAGCTGTGAGGTGGGATCATATGTGTTTTTCGTTCGTGATGTTGTCAGGAACAGGGAGAATCGAAGAGGCCGAAAAGGTTAGTATGATTTGATACTTCATTGGTCTTTGTCGCAAATGTGCAGTGGAAAGTTTTGTTGTTTAAATCATTGGGACTTGGAATTATTTGAACGAGCTGTGAGGTGTAAAGGTCCACAATTTTGCCGTAAAACAATGCTGAATGTATGTATTTATATTTTTCACATGATATTTTTCAGTGAGAAGGTCTTGGGAAAACAGAAGAGGGCAAAGCAGATGATGAAGATGAGTTTATTTAATGTGCATCACTAAGCTGACTGGACTGGACTCAAGAACATAAATAACAATTATTCAGTTGTTGTTTAGTTTTAATGTGGTGTCATGTACTGTCCTGTTTGTTAAAGAAGAAGAATGTTAAATACTTAATGTTAAATTCATCTTGGCCAAATATCTTTAAAATGCAAAAGATTTAAGGTCACAAATGAAACTTTAGATTTGAACAAACAATAAAACAGCAAGAAAATTGATAAAAACTAATGTGAGGGTATATGTTAACACAGTAAGAATCGTTTGTTTTATTGAATTACAAAAATAAAATAACACAAAGAACAAATAACATGAACTATGAATCGTTCTTTAATAGACAGTTTTGTGCTGTGTTCTTGTATTTGTTTGTTATGTTTGTAATATGTCTACCCACCCCTTACGACAATTTACCATGGTTTTACTACGGATGAAATTTAAAACAACTATGGTTACACTACACTTGTACCACAAATAAACTATGTTTAATTTTGTAAGGTCACGTCTTGTGTTTTGCTTAAAATCTTAATAGCTCTGATTCACAACTGAGAAATGACCCA
The DNA here is from genome assembly GCA_008369825.1 of Triplophysa tibetana. Classification (NCBI taxonomy): domain Eukaryota; kingdom Metazoa; phylum Chordata; class Actinopteri; order Cypriniformes; family Nemacheilidae; genus Triplophysa; species Triplophysa tibetana. Next base: position 27,024,377 of record CM017913.1, on the reverse strand, counting down.
TAACAGCTGGAGATACGTCTGCATACGTAATAGCCCACCGCTACAACTCTTGGTTTAAACACATAAACTCTAGTGTATGTAGTAGTAGTACTTTGATTAGAAATACATTACGTAAAATAATATCAATAAAATAAATAATTATTACATATTCCTATGGGACAGTACAATCAACATGCTTTGAGTTTGATCCCAGCATAATGTGTCCCTCTGCAATAAAAAGATCTAGGCAGCAGCTGAATATGAAATACAATAACATCATTCATTCAGGAAAGTTTAAAGAAATAAAATGCTCTTGCTAGTAGGATGCCTGATTGGGAAATGTTAAATATACTACTTAAACTGGCCTTAAAAGTCAATGGTTCCCCATCTGTTGTTTTTTTGGAGAGCAACTTCACGTAACACATAACGCTCAGTGGCAGAGTAAACAATAATTATTTTAAATAATAATTAACGTTATAATTATTAAACCCGGAAGCTTTTAAAACACTCCAATGTTTGCTGTTTGTGATTTATCCACATGTGCTGTCGAACTGCTGTGTAAATGCAATATTGTTCTAGTAGGAGTGTCATAGTGCTCTACACTGTAAACCCCAATAAGTTCATAGTACTCTAACAGTTTCTGGAAAAGTTTAGAGGTAACTAACTTAATTTTTTTAATTTTTATTTTTTTTAAGTTACACTATAATTTTATTTAAAAAAAATTTAAGTGCACCTTGATTAAAAATATTATTTAACACTCGCACATTTTTAGTTTCTCCATACTTAATTATTTTGATCAAATGGTACTTATTTAAATAGAAATCTACTAACTCAAAAAATATACTTGTGTATAACCCACAAGCTAATGAAATTTAAAGTTAACTACAAAAAATACTTCAGCTTTACATTTTCTTTTTTCTTTTATTCAGTCTTTAAATGTTTTATACAAACATGTCAGAACATCAACAGCATTCATTTTTGTAAAACTTTGTTCTATCTCAGAGGCGTCTGTGCCATGATGCACTAAGTGACTCAAGTCACTTACTGGTTTCACAACCTACCCAAAAGCTGTAAGTGTGTTAAACAGTGAAATAACCTGGTGAAGTATTTAGTTGGAATAAACGCTTACATAGACAGCAAAATTAAACACCTCTGCTCTTGATACAAATATAACTAACATTTAGATAAACTCATTTAGTGTATGGTTGTGCGTTTGTGTGTGCGTGTGTGTGTGTGTGTGTACATATGTATCTCTACATATCAAACAGGAACAAGACAATCAGGAACTGAGCATCTTAAAGTGCTTAATATAAAACTTTCTTAAAGCAGCATTAGTAACAGCCATGACCATCAAAGTGCAAATGGATTAAAAAAATAAAAATAAAAAGTAAATAAATAAATTTATCAAAACATAAAATCAAGACATCAAATCTATCCTGTTTGTAAAAACCCATAAAAACAAAATATATAAAAGGCACATCTCAGATCAGTTTAGGATTCAGAGCACCAAGTTGGTGTACAACCAATAAGTATGAACAACAGCAACTACGTTAGATTTGGTGGGCAAGACATAATCTGCCAAATGTAAACAGTTTCACATGCTTTGACTACCATGGTGTTCAACAACATACTATAAAGTTACGATACTGGGAACCCCGAGAACACATCAACATGCAGACATGTTTAGATTCAACTTTACTTTATTGTCATTACACATATACAAGTACAGTGTAACGAAATGTAGTGTATTTCCTTGTAAACACAACTCTTAAGTTATCCACTATTTCATTAACAGGTCATTTTTGAGACTCAGTAGGCAGGGTTTAAGTGGTTTACCATCATCAAGACCCATTAGGATTTTCTGGATGAATGTAAAAGTGTGAATGAGTTTCTTGGGATGGTCCAAATGTAAAGCATACATCAACCCAAGCAACAATGCAAATGCTTCAGCTAAGTTAGGGATATCACTCATCATAACATTGTCTTCCACAACAATAGAAATACTTGCAGGACTGAAATTAACTTGATCCGCAGTGTCCTCTGTGACTGCTGTGACAAGAGCACCAGGAGTGTCAATGATGCCTGGCTCATCTGACTCCTCCACCTGAAAGACACAGAGGGTGCAACTGTTAGGTTAAAGTCAGTGTGAACCGCAAGTTGCAAACGACTTTTCTCCAGTGTTGTGACGTATTTGCCAGTGAAACTTAGTATTGAACAGAGGGTTTTACTCCAGTGCTCCTCCGTTCCATCTCTCGCTCATAGCAGACTAACGGCTTGGGGGGAGTTGTTTCCCAACCAAAGCCGTCATACCTACATCATCAGAGAAGGAATGCCATTCCAGACCGGAAGTAAGTTTTCCGATTTTGATTAAACAATACCACGGCAAACACTTTTTTTGTGTATTTACTTGCACGGATTAATTTTGCACCACAGGACTAGTAATATGCGCTGCATATTACACTCACTGGCCACCTCATCAGGTGCACGTGTAACCCAATTCAATCCAGTAGAACAGCTCTCCTTTAAATTCTGTTTATGAAATGTATACATTTTCGGTTTTTGTCAGAAAGGTGATAATTCTGCTTTATATTTATTACTGAGGTTGTAATACGTGGTGGTGGCATAGTGGGGTGAATTATATTGAATGGTGTTCCTAATATTTTGCCCCTTTCTTGTATGTTAATGCAGTGGACAAAATATTAGGAAACCCATTTAATAAAATGCACCCAAATACATAATTCTCACCCACTATGACCTCAATAATAAACATAGAATTTTCAGCTTTCTGACAATGTCAACAAAAACTGAAAATATAGAAACTTTATAGATGTAGAATTTATATTAGAGTTGTAATGGATTGAATTATATTGCACAGGTCTAATTAATGAAAAGGTCAGTGAGTGTTTACTCAACAGGAAGTACAGTATATAGTACGTATATCTCAAGTAACTATTTTACAGGCAAACAACCCACAGGTAGGAATACAGGTAAGTATTTTACAGCTGTCTATTCTACAGCCCATCATAAAAGTAGTAAGTGTAGCAGCAGGTATTTTACATCTTTATATCATACAGGTTATTTAATAGGTACGTGTACACAGGTTGTTATTTTGCAGCAGAGTATTAAACAGGCTATTAATATGGAGTTAGGCATTACATAGAAGCGGGTGATGTATTGTGATACTGTATGTAATGTGCAGCATCTCATAAAAGGTATTTTTTAGTCATTTTTACAGAGAGAGAGTGAGTGAGTGTGTGTATAATTTCATGAAAGGTTAAGCCAAAAGGTCAATCAAATGATTAGCCTTCTCCGGGTCTGGGTAAAGTTAGGCCAGGGCTTTGTGAGAGATTAAGGTTTGGGATTACATGAGGTTAGGGGTTTTACATACAGTATATGTATGTATGCTTATATGCACATACTGTATATCCATGTGCGCATTTGGCTTAGATATATGTGTGAAAAGTTGCAGAAAAGAGAAGTGAGTGTGATTTACCTGTGATTCAATCCGTAAAGCCGGCCATTTCCCCAAGAAGTCCTTCACCTGTGGGTTTTCCTGAATTATCTCCTGGCGACGAAGGGCAAAGGTCTTCTGCATTAGCATTTCTATCAAGCGTAGGTTTTGCAGACTCTTCTGAACTTCGTCCATAATCTGCAGTCTCATTTCTTCCAAACTGGCCTGACTTTCTCCCTTGGGCAAGTTTGGAAGGAAGTTCACTTCAGCTCGTTCGGCTCTTTTTATGTTGGAGTGTGGATGCTCTTTGTCAGGGTTATTTTCGCTCCTTTTACCTGCGCTGACAGACACCTCCAAACATCCAGATTTTGACAGCTTGCCACGATAATCCCCCATCTTAAATTTCAGGCTCATTTTCCATCTATACCATCCACTCACACTTCCAGGCTCTTTAAGACAAGGATGAGCTGTAACAAGAGCTTCAGCTGCCATACCCACATCATTGTCACTTGGGTAATGTTTGAAGTTGTACATCAATGCAGCCATGTTCTCCAAGATGTTATGCTTTTGGGATCTGGTTAATTTCAGTGTCTTTGCAGAAGTTGCAAAGGCACTGTTTCGCTCTTTAAGCACATGCTCCACTTCATAAGAAAAAGTTAGCACGGGGAAGATGTCAGGCCAGGACTTCTGATGCTGGCTTATAGGCACAAGAGGAAGGATGTCTGTATCAGAAGATGCACATGAGCTGGTATCACTTTCTGATCTGATCATTTTCAATGTCACCTTCTCTGGTAACTCTTGAATATCAACTAGACAGCCGAGTTGTCCACCAAAGTCAAGATCCTCATAATGCAAGGTAAATTCCAGTCTTGGCTTGGCTTTTTCTCGCAGTATGATTGGTTCTTTCACCCACTCTGGTCGCTCAGTCAAAGTTACCTTAATAGCAACATCTGTGGTAACATAAACATGCAGCAGAAATGTTGGGGTTGCTGCCATCTTCTGAGGGACAAATCTATGTATGAAGATCGACAAGGAAAAATAAGCAGATTTAGTAGTGCATACAAAAATGTAACCGCTTATTATCACCCACACATACTTGAAGTTTACCCTTGTGTTAAAATATGATTTAAGATCTACTATGTAGCATTTTTTTAAATCACGAGATGCAAATGTACTTTCAGTGCAACAGTATGAATCGTTTTGGCGTCAACAGCAATTTTCCTTCTACACTGTATGCAGAGAGGGGTGAGTTGTCATTGAGCTCTGATACACTCTGGACAGTTACATTGCCTGGGCAAAGTTCATATGATCTCAGGTGTTCAATGTACTGTGATTTGTGTCCTTGGCAAAGAAAAGTGACATCATTGTTAACAAGGAGGATCTGCTGAATTTTGCTAAACTGAGGCAGTCCCCCCTCCTGCCCCACAGATACAAACATCCCAACATCATAATCAGAACCATCAATAATGATTTTTGATGTGCTGTAAATCAGGTTGCTGTCTGTTTTTTGCTTAATGTGTTCTTTTGCAACCTCAGGAAGCTCTGAAACCAAGACAGAGGAGACATTTGATGTCTGCTGATGTGGTTTAAAGAATGATGGTGCACTGAGATAGCAGGCCATCATGTGCTGATGCCTAGTCGCTAGTGTTTTCAAAACATTCTTAAAGTTTTGTGTGTCATGTTCTACACGCTTGAAAAAATGGCGTTTGCCCTCAAACCGCTTAGTCCACAAATGGACAAGAGGCCCAAAACACTGTATGAGATCTGGGTAGTGTTAAACATAATGATGTTTAGGGAGCAGTGCAACTCTGGGAAAACCTCCTGAAGCATGTGTCTGTGATCCTGTATCTTAGTCTGCAAATACTGGATAGATGCGTCATCAAATGTTGGGGACAAGACAAGCTCCACAACATCTTTCAAATCCATCACTCCGATGTGCTATTTTCGTGGCCATTGCCACCAATGTTCCTCTTTGCAGCAAAGTTCTTTGAAATAGGTTGTGGTTTATCAATCTTGTCTGTGTGTTGGTACGGGAATGACACAATTTTCCTGTTCAAATACTCAAGAGTAAAATATTTGAGCCGAATCATCTCCTTATAGGTACAATACCCTCTAAAAGATCATGCAGGACATCAGGTTGGAAACCAGTGATGGTATGAAAATACTGCAACTTCTCTCTCAAGAAACAGTCCCCTTTGACACCACATTGGCTTTGACCACCCTCTTGTGTAACATCCTGCACATCCCAGTCATGACTGGCTTTAGTCCTTGGACTAAATTCACCATCTCTGACTTTGAGAGACTTAATTTGGTCTTGTCTAGCCTTGCAGAATCTACAAATATATCCTGCTTTAAAGGATTGCATAAAGCACGCCAATGAGTGGGCTGCCAGATTATAAGACACAACACATAAAACAGTGCCGCGGACTGACTGACCAAGGCACTCAATGAATACGCCATCTTCTTCAAGAATTCGAAGGTCTCGTAGCAAAGGACCATGTACTCCTTGATAGCCACACCTCTTAAGATCAGGTACCTTGCATAGTGCTGCTAGCTGAATTTTTGATATTCTTACAGTGTTACAAGAAGCAAAGTAGTTTTGAAGTGTTTTGGTTTACTTACAAGTTGCTTCATGCTTGATACCACGTCGCTCGAGAGGGTAGCCATCTTGGATAGATTTTTCTGGTCATATCACGTGATTAACGGTACACTTAAAAAAAGTGAGTGAACCAGCGGTGTTCCCTCAGAAATGCTGAGGCACACAAACATAAAAATACATATTTGTTCATAGACATTAATTGTTTAAAGGTGGATTAACTCAGCAAGAGATTTTAACTGTAGTGACCTCAGTCTTTATAAGCTAGTAGTACTGTTCGGGCTTACAGTGTAGGCTTCATCACTTTCTGAAAAGAAATCAAAAGCACATTTAGTACACCCTTTGATTACCTCTTAAAATAATTTATCTTTTCAAACATAAGGTAAATAAAACAATTGCAGGTAATAAGCCGAGGTTTAAAACATAAGCTGTGTTCAGCTGAAGAAATGCATGCATTTATGAGGGCGAATAAACTTGTTAATTTTGATTTGAAGGTTTTCTATTGACTTTTTTGTGTTAATCATGCTATAACTTTCCTAAAACCATAACACAACAATGATTCACCAACGAAAGAAAGAAGTTTTGATTTACAAATTATAAAAATGTAAGTTTATTTATAGGCTTTGTTGATATGCTTTGCACAGTGGATGATGACCTTCTCCAATATGCAGAACAATTTGTGTATGCTGCAGATGAACCACTGTTGGTTGCAAATGAAGCATTCCAAACAATATCTGGGGCCATTCTACGAGATACAAGCTTCCCATCATCTCCAGATGGGTTTCTGGCAGCTTACCTCATGTTGGTGGAGAAATTCACAACATGTTTGGAGAGAAGAGACATTCCCATATCATCCACATTTGCCGAAGCAAATAAAATATATGAGTTACTGGCTAATGAGACCTTCTAGCGTTCCTGTAGCTCAGTGGTAAGAGCATTTCGTTAATCACGCAAGGTTGTGGGTTCGATCCCAGGGGATTGCAAATACCTACAGTCCAGCCCGAAATTATTCATACCCCTGGCAAATTCTGACATAAAGTTACTTTAATTCAACCATCAAGTTTTTTTTGACCGGAAATAACACAGGCTTCTCCCAAAAGATAATAAGACACTGTACAAGAGGCATCATTGTGGAAAAAATATTTCTCAGCTTTTATTTACATTTGAACAAAAAGTGGGATGTCCAAAATTATTCATACCCTTTGCACACTGTCACACTCTGTAGCTAACCCATTTTTTGTTTTGTGCTTGCTGTTTCTCATTTTGTACACCAGAGGGCAGTTGTCATTGTTTGCAAGTAATCTTGAAAGAACAAATATTTGTTTTAAGTGCATATGTTCTTCTTTACGATTTAATTTCTTTACATATAAATTTCATAATTTGGGGTTGGTGCCAATAAAGTCTAATTGCATATATATTTATATATTCTCGCCTGTTTGGAAGATAATGGTTTCGTTTTAAAATTAGATACTTTTATTTTGAAAATCCCTTCTTCCTACCTGTGTTGTTTTTGCTAAAAAGGGAAGCCACTTGACTGTGGAATACATGTGCTGACAGTAAACGGAAAAAGTGTAAGGCAAATAAGACTTGTTGCAGAAACGGCACCTTAACGATTCAAACTACAAAGGCTAAGTGCATTTTGGCAAACCCCCGAAGAGGCACAAGGTTGGTGTTTGTTACATTTAGGATGATTTGTTATGAAAAATATGCTAACTCGCTTAACCGTGTGCTTGGTTAATTAACGGTTTATTGTTTGGTATAATATTGATTTACCATTCGTTGTGGACAAAAGGGGACACAAATGTGATTTCTTTGTTTTCTTTATTTTTGTCAGTTCTCACGTTGGTTTACGGAGCTGATTTACTGAAACGGCAATAAATATTAAAACCATCAGTCGAGTCTCTTACCATCTTTCGGAGGGTATGCTACACACTCTATGGGATAATCAAAAGTTCTATACCATTCCAAATAGTCAAAGCTGTTCTAAAGCATCCTAATTACCCTGATTCATCTGGAACAGCCGTTTTAATCAACTTAACAGGTAAAAAACAGAAGATCTCTGCTGTTGGTTTGTGGATAATCATGGCTAAGGCAAAGGAGCTCACTGAGGACCTGCGGCTGTGCATTGTGGCTGATCACAAATCAGGAAAGGGCTATAAGACCATATCTAAATGTTTTGAAGTTCCAGTGGCTACAGTGTAAAGTATTATTAAAAAATACAAGACGTTCCGCACTGTGAAAAATCTCGGAGTACGTGGTCGGAAGCCAAAAGTGACACCTGTTCTGGCTAGGAGGATAGTGAGAGAGGTAAAAAAGAATCCAAGGATCACCACCAAGGCCATCCTGATGACTCTGGGCTCTGCTGGTGGCAACATCTCAAGGCAGACAGTCCAACGGACACTGCACACCGCTGGGTTCTACGTACGCAGACCAAGGAGGACACCACCTCTCCAGATAAGGCACACAAAAGGCCGCTTGGCCTATGCAAATGCTCATCTGGACAAAGAAGAAGACTTCTGGTCTTCTGTTTTATGGTCCGATGAAACAAAAATTGAATTGTTTGGCCACAATGATGTAGCCTTCATTTGGCGTAAAAAAGGAGAAGCCTTCAACCCTAAGAAGGTAGAAAATCTCTCTCGCACACCTTCTCCGGATCTGTTCCACCTATGTGGAATGATCTGCCTGCTGCTAGAGTCTGCTGCTAGAGTCTGCTGCTAGAGTCTGCTGCTAGATCTGCAGATTCTGTAGCCATCTTTAAGAAACACCTGAAAACACATCTCTTCCGTCAACATCTTATTGTTCTGTTCTGACTCAAGTTTCTTCTCTACTCTTTTCTTCTCTACTCGTTTCTTCTCTACTCTGAAAAAACAAAAACAAAACAAAAAAAAAATGTATGAATGAATGTTTCTGTATACTGTGTTAGACTATATGAAACAAGTCTTCTTTTTGATTGCACTTATGCTCTTGTTGTACTTATGCTGTCCTAATTGCTTCCATTACCTACCCCACTTGTAAGTCGCTTTGGATAAAAGCGTCTGCTAAATGACTAAATGTAAATGTAGAACACCATCCCCACTTCAAATATGGTGGTGGGAACCTAATTTTCTGGGGGTGTTTTTCAGCAGGTGGACCAGGGAACCTAATCACAGTAAACGGCACTATGAAAAAGGAGCAATACATCAGAATTCTCAACAACAACATCAGGCAGTCAGCAGAGAAACTTGGCATTGGGCACCAGTGTACATTTCAGCACGACAACGACCCAAAACATACGGCAAAAGTGGTGAAGAAATGGTTAGTAGACAAGACATCAACATTTTGCAGTGGCCCAGCCAGAGTCCTGACTTAAATCCAATAGAGAATCTATGGAGGGAGCTAAAGATCTGGGTGATGGCAAGGAGACCCTCCAATCTGAAAGAGTTGGAGCTCATCTCTAAAGATGAATTTGACAAAAATACCAGTGGAGACATGCAAAAAGCTGGTCAACAATTACAGGAAGCGTTTGATTGCTTTAATAGTCAATAAAGGCTTTTCTATTGATTATTGGGAAGGGTATGAATAATTTTGGACATGGCACTTTTTGTTCAAATGTAAATAAAAGTTGAGAAATATTTTTTTCCACAATAATGCCTCTTGTACATCGTCTTATTATCTTTTGGGAGAAGCCTGTGTTATTTCCGGTACAAAAAAACTTGCTAGTTGAATAAAAGTAACTTTACATTTAGTCATTTGGCAGACGCTTTTATCCAAAGCGACTTACAGTGCACTTATTACAGGGACAATCCCCCTGGAGCAACATGGAGTAAAGTGTCTTGCTCAAGGACACACTGGTGGTGGCTGCTGGGATCGAACCAGCAACCTTTTGATTGTCAACCCAGTGGTTTAACCCACTAGACCACCAGCCAGGATAAAGCAATGTAAGTCGCTGTGGATAAAAGCGTCTGCCAAATGCCTAAATGTAAATGTAGTTAAAATACTCTGGTGTTCAAAATTTAGGTACATAAAAAATCTGTAGAGATGCTGATATAATACAATATATGAGTGAATGAAAATGACCAAACAAAATATGTAAGATGTAATCTCTACTGAATAAATATATATTTATTTAACTATACATACATTAATCACACACACATAACGTTTACTATTTCATTAGGTCAAACATTTTGACACATATGTTTGTAAGGGAACTGTATGATAAACCCCTGCCCTTTATAATTTTTTATCTTTAAAACATGTTCCTGATCAAGAATGGCTTCTCAAAGCTAACATGATTTGCATCTGTAGGAAAGAAGATCGAACCCTTTCATATCATGCTGTTTGATTGTACTTATTGTATAAATGTTACTCTCCTGGATAAAACGGTGAATAGCCATGTTTTAAAAGACTGATGCCGAAGTCTGCGTGCTTTGGGCGGTAGGTGTGGCCGATTCCCCCCAGGTGGTAGCCGTCCGCGGCACAGGTGCACCGCGGGCGGACGTTCCACACGGGGGATGTCGACGTAGACCTTGGCTGCCACACCATCGAGGGAAGTAAGGGAGCCGGAGCTGGTCTCACTGGAACGGTCCGTGGAGCGTTCCAAGTTTTACACAGCTCCTCATGCACTTCCGGGAAAAACATGGAACCCGGGGTGGGCGCGGTTTGCACCGCGCTCCGACCCCAGGAACCACGCATCCCCGGGTTAGCACGGGTGGCATCACTTCTGCTTCCTCTGGAACTCGACCCGGGGGTGGAGCTCAGATTCGTCAGAGCCGGATGCCAGTCTCCCTCCGATGCTGCGAGAGACGTCTCATCTACGTCACACATCGTTTCCGAGTGTGTGCGTGAGGATCCGGACGGTATGCCACCGCCGGTTGGGGAACGTTTAGAAGAGCGAATCTTATGAGTAAAAAATGTATTATTTATTATAGAAAGAGATTATGAGTAAAAAAACCTCAGAGTTGACCAATGTCATAATCTACAGACAAACGTTTTAGGTGTATGCTTTTAGTTCAATTAAATTCATGCAGTAAACTTGTAAAACAACCTTTTTTGTTCCTATCTAAGTCAATTTAAACATAATCTAATGGCTTGGGATGCTGACTCACAAAAGACTGACCGATCAGAGACGAAATGAAGATGCGCTTGTTTATGAACACAACCTATTTATTGTCACCACTCACAAGGCTGATTTGGGTGTAGTTTTGATGTTGTGATTTTCTAATGTAAATATACATAATAATAAATTACAACAGTTAAACATAATAAACAGTTGGCAATAACACATTACATTAAATTAAGTTCAATAATTTAACTTAATAATAAACCCAGAAGATTAAAACAATACAAAAGACGCTGTAACTGCTGTGTTACATACAGCGCACAGCTGTAACTTGACATCTTTAACATATCGCATCTAGTTTGCATGAGGGTAGATTATACAGTTTTTTGGTTAGAGCGTTGGGCTTGTGATCAGAAGTTGCCGGTTCGAATCTCAGTGCCAGCAGGTCATGACTGAAGTGCCCTTGAGCAAGGCACCTTACTCCTGATTGCTCTGCAGTAATGTCTCACTGTAAAAAACTACTTGAAAGTCTCTTTGGATAAAAGCATCTGCCAAATGTATAAATACATACATATACATACAATACATGTACAGTGAGGAAAATAAGTATTTGAACACCCTGCTATTTTGCATGTTCTCCCACTTAGAAATCATGGAGGGGTCTGTAATTGTCATCGTAGGTGCATGTCCACTGTGAGAGACATAATCTAAAAAAAAATCCAGAAATCACAATGTATGATTTTTTTTAACTATTTATTCGTATGATACAGCTGCAAATAAGTATTTGAACACCTTAGAAAATCAATGTTAATATTTGGTACAGTAGCCTTTGTTTGATATTACAGAGGTCAAACGTTTCCTGTAGTTTTTCACCAGGTTTGCACACACTGCAGGAGGGATTGTGGTCCACTCCTCCACACAGATCTTCTCTAGATCAGTCAGGTTTCTAGCCTGTCGCAGAGAAACACGGAGTTGGAGCTCCCTCCAAAGATTCTCTATTGGATTTAGGTCTGGAGACTGGCTAGGCCACGCCAGAACCTTGATATGCTTCTTACAGAGCCCCTCCTTGGTTATCCTGGCTGTGTGCTTCGGGTCATTGTCATGTTGGAAGACCCAGCCTCGACCCATCTTCAATGCTCTAAGTGAGGGAAGGAGATTGTTCCTCAAAATCTTGCAATACATGGCCCCGGTCATCTTCTCCTTAATACAGTGTAGTCGCCCTGTCCCATGTGCAGAAAAACACCCCCAAAGCATGATGCTACCACCCCTATGCTTCACAGTAGGGATGGAGTTCTTGGGATGGTACTCATCATTCTTCTTCCTCCAAACACGTGTAGTGGAATTATGACCATAAAGTTCTATTTTGGTCTCCTCTGACCACATGACTTTCTCCCATGACTCCTCTGGATCATCCAAATGGTCATTGGCAAACTTAAGACGGGCCTGGACATGTGCTGGTTTAAGCAGGGGAACCTTCCGTGCCATGCATGATTTCAAACCATGACGTCTTAGTATATTACCAACAGTAACCTTGGAAATGGTGGTCCCAGCTCTTTTCAGGTCATTGACCAGCTCCTCCCGTGTAGTTCTGGGCTGATTTCTCACCTTTCTTAGGATCATAGAGACCCCACGAGGTGAGATCTTGCATGGAGCCCCAGTCCGAGGGAGATTGACAGTCATGTTTAGCTTCTTCCATTTTCTAATGATTTCTCCAACAGTGGACCTTTTTTCACCAAGCTGCTTGGCAATTTCCCCGTTGCCCTTTCCAGCCTTCCAGTACAATTTTGTCTCTAGTGTCTTTGGACAGCTCTTTGGTCTTGGCCATGTTAGTAGTTGGATTCTTACTGATTGTATGGGGTGGACAGGTGTCTTTATGCAGCTAACGACCTCAAACAGATGCATCTAATTTAGGATAATAAATGGAGTGGAGGTGGACATTTTAAAGGCAGACTAACAGGTCTTTGAGGGTCAGAATTCTAGCTGTTAGACAGGTGTTCAAATAGTTATTTGCAGCTGTATCATACAAATAAATAGTTAAAAAAATCATACATTGTGATTTCTGGATTTTTTTTAGATTACGTCTCTCACAGTGGACATGCACCTACGATGACAATTTCAGACCCCTCCATGATTTCTAAGTGGGAGAACATGCAAAATAGCAGAGTGTTCAAATACTTATTTTCCTCACTGTACATACGTATACATATATATATGGATTACAGTTGCGTGTGATGAATATACGCACACTTACATCTTTACCTCACAGGCATAACACGAACACACATTTGAATCTTTTATTGTTTTAAATGTTTGTGTGCTGTTATTACCTCTTTTGTAATAAGCACAGTAGACACGTGTTGTGGACCTGCAATAATAAAAATGCGCTTTTGACTTAAAAAGTCTGACTTTAGATCACATTTGAGTTGGTCCATGGGCCAGTCTTTTTTCGGTCCCTAAAAATAGCAACGCTCCAAAAATGTGCGGGACACACCTCTTTTTAGATCAGTAATGCAGTGTTGATTATAGCTTGCCATGTAAAAACAAATCAATCAGCAGTTTTGTTTGTCCAGCAGATCTTTGTCTTATGTTACATCTCCAAATAGATCAAGAATGCAGAAACGTTGGCGGAAGCGCAGGAGGGGTTGATTGATGCTTCGGCTGCTATGACACTACTTGGATGCTCCACCCTCCTGACGAGTCTGCATGAAAAAGATGCCCTTGTGGAAGAAGCTGCAAAAGCATATGTTGAAGGCCGGTTAAAAGAAGCATTGGAACAGTGACCATTTCAGAGTTCTAAAAAGTATTTGTTTACCATCACTGCACCTGAAAAGCATTGTAATTAATTCACAATTGATGAAACCACTGTTTACAAGTGGTTTTAAGCCACTTGAGGTGGATAACCGTTTGGTGTTCCTTTAAGGGTAGATTTCAGCCACTCCGGCAGCAATAGGCGGAGAATAGAAAATCTAACAGTGATATTTATGAGGGATTGGCTCGTAGAGGTTGGAGGTATGTATTTTAATGATGCATTCTATTGATAGAGTCATTGTTGTTGTTTTACACATTTAGGGTTGCACAAACATTTTTCACGGCTCATCGGACGTGAGCGCGCTGATGACTTATGAAAACTGTGTGAACCCTGTGTGCAGCAAAACTGGTTGTACACATGACAAAACTGAAAAATGCCAGTTTATTACTCCCATTTTGAGTTTTGATTATCTTTTCATGGTTTTAATATATAGATTTTTTTATTGTTTTTGGTTTGTGATATTATCAAATTCTTGATATTGTCCTATCAACATTTTTTCTAAGAGGGGAGCAGGCCGGTGACTCCAAGAAATCCTGGTTTTCACCTCTGGTGCGGACAGGATACCACCTCTGGGTTTCCCCCAGAAACCTACAATTGAGTTTCTACACCCTGAGGACCATGGATTGCGTATTTTCCCATAGGCCAACACATGTGATGTGACCTTGCGTTTGCCTCTGCACCAGTTGTATCAAAACTTCAGAGAGAAAATGGAGTCAGGGATTCTGCAGTCTCCAACTTTTGGTTTTGCCTGATTATGTTGTTTTTTCATTAAATTTGACCTTACGTTGTTCTTTTTTTATGTAGTTTTGATTAACCTAACACTGATTTAAAGAAAAATCGTTTATGTTCAACTTTTCATTATACAAGCAGTTTTGTTGTTGTTGAACCTATTGAAAGTATGGGCAAATTGTTAAATTGTTAAAACTGATTTTAAAGATGAAACTTAAATAAAGTTACATTTTGTTGACCCATTTACATTTCTCACTATTGATTTGTTACCACTTAATTATATTTTTTTCATTGAATTTTATTGAAGTTAATTAGGAGCATGACGATTGATTAAATACAACCAGCATGTGCATATTTGGGGAATGACTACTGGGCATCTGACGGTGTATCAGCTGACGTCTGACTGCTGCAATGAAGTCTATGGACCGCCTTTTGCCGTGATGGAACCCTACAACTTTGTAACAACAAATGCCATTGAACCAACTTCTTTCCGGAACTCCTGTTGTGATGGCTGTTGCTGCTGCCCTCAAAGTCTTTACCCAAAATATCGGGGAGATTAATTAGTTATTTTTTCCCCAAAAACTATCAATAGTGTAATATTTAGTTTATCATCAATAGCGGTCCTTAATTTGATTAAACAGGAATAACATTACATAACTTGATGAAGCAAGGTCATTTGTTAAAAGATATGCCGTAATTGACACTGAATATGTTTTTTGTGAATAATAACAATAATGTTGGTTTTATCAGTGTCCTATTAATGTCCTACATTAACGGGATGGCTGTTGAACGTGTTTCCAGCTTTAAGTTCCTGGGGACCCATATTTCGGAGGACCTGTTCTGGACTACCAACACCTCATGCCTGGTCAAGAAGGCTCACTAGCGTCTCTTCTTTCTGAGGACACTGAAGAAGAACCAACTGTCTTCAACTATCCTGGTGAACTTCTATTGCTGCACGATAGAGAGCATCCTGACCAACTGTGTCACAGTCTGGTAGGGGAACTGTTCTGTTGCTGAGCGCAAGGCACTGCAGCGGGTGGTGAAAACAGCCCAGCGCATCACAGGAACTACACTCTCTTCCATTGAGGACATCCAGAAGAAACGCTGTCTGCGTCGTGCTGGCAGCATTCTCAAGGACTCCTCACCCTGCACACAGACTGTTTATTCTCTTGCCTTCCGGCAGGCGCTTCCGGTGCCTCCGGACAAGAACCAGCAGACTAAGAAACAGCTTTTTTCCCAGAGCTGTTTCATTATTGAACTCTGCTCCCCACTGATTCCACTACCACTCGTAACTTTAACTTTAATTCTGCTATTACTTTTTTACTTTGCACTACAGGGCTGCCATGCATGACTGAACTGTACACACCAGTACTTCATGTATCTGCTCTACCGGACTGTTTACACACACATAGCATCATTTGCACTCTATACTGCTCACTTGCACACCAGGAATATTACACTGAATGCTCATTTGCACTAATGGACTACTTTCATAACTGCATTAACTCATCTACTGAACTGTAACTGCAGTAGTTGCACTAAATTATCTATTGCACTCTAACTCTGTTAACTGCATCTACTCATCTATTGCACTATAACTTCAACAACTGCATTAACTCATCTACTGCACTGTAACTTTAATAACTGCATTAACTCATCTACTGCACTGTAACTTTAATAACTACTGTCTATAATTTATTTACACAGATTATAGTAAGCTCAGAAAAACCTGTACAGATGCAAACAAAGGTAGCTGAGGACACAAACCGTTGGCAGAAAAAGGGCGGAAGACCTAAAGATGCTCGTAATATCAGACTGTCAAGAGTTTCGAAAATTGCCGCATTAGCTTCATCTACCCCAGATATGGCTAAGACTCGACAAGACAATGTTGGTACTCTGCCACTGCCTGTACATCTTGAAAATAGATGTACAGAAAACAAATAATAGAGGCACTAATGAATATGGGTGAAGAATCCCTAAATGTGGTCAGGCAAAAATTAAAAGTGGACACTGCAGTTGGCAGACGGTCTATGTCAAACAGCTAACGGTACTCTATACTCTATAGTGGGGGACTCTATTATCAGAAACCTTCGTAGCAGGGTATACGTACCTACCATTTCCCTCAAGCAATGATTCACGAGTTCACCTATGCAGATAATAAACGGTTAGCAGAAGTGTAAAAGGTATGCGTGTTTGGCATGCTGTCCGGGGAGCGGGCTCCGAGCTCGCCGGTTCCTTCTGAACCCGGAACACTCCCCCCGCTAGGGTGAGTGTCCAGAGCTCGGAAACGGCCCGAACCCAGAGCCAACCCCCCAAAGGCGTAGAACTAGACAGCAGCCGGACAGCGCATACCCCCCAAAGGCGAGGCTAGAGGCTGCGTGGTGTGCGAGTGGGTAGTTGATGTGAGCTCCGGCGAGAGCGGATGGAACTGCGGTGCAAGGGATGACACTCTTGATGGGGCAAGTTCCTGCTGTGACGTGGATGATAGCTGGCCTGTTGAGTTGAAATAGCTGGGTTGGAAATGGTAACTGATTCTTTTGTATGAGAGGGTGTGTAGGCAGGGCGAGCCCCCTGTGGGTGGGGAACTTGGGTGGGAAGGGCTGAGGAAGGTTGGAATTGCTGCGGCAGAGCACTAGGAAGAAGCACGGGCCCCTGCGGGGGCGGTCGCTGCGGCGATACTGGCTTCGGGAAGGAAGGTGAGTGGGAGGATTTGGATAATGGTTGTGACTGCTGCGGCAGAGCACTGGAGGAAGCACGGGCCCCTGCGGGGGCGGTCGCTGCGGCGATACTGGCTTCGGGAAGGTGACTTGGAGGGATTGGATAGTGGTTGTGACTGCTGCGGCAGAGCACGAGGAAGAAGCACGGGCCTCTGCGGGGGCGGTCGCTGCGGCGATATTGGCTTCGGGAAGGTGGCTGGGAGGAATTGGATAGAGGTTGTGACTGCTGCGGCAGAGCATGAGGAAGAAGCACGGGCCCCTGCGGGGCAGTCGCTGCGGCGATAGTGGCTTTGGGAAGGTAGCTGGGAGGAATTGGATTAAGGTTGTGTCTGCTGCGGCAGTGGACGAGGAGGAAGCACGGGCCCCTGCGGGGGCGGTCGCTGCGGCGATACTGGCTTCAGGAAGGTGACTGGGAGGGATTGTATAAGGGTTGTGACTGCTGCGCCAGAGCACGGGATGAAGCGCGGGCCCCTGCGGGGGCGGTCGCTGCGGCGATACTGGCTTCGGGATGGAGACTGGGAGGGATTGGACGGTGGTTGTGACTGCTGCGGCAGAGCACGGGAGGAAGCACGGGCCCCTGCGGGGGCGGTCGCTGCGGCGATACTGGCTTCGGGAAGGTGACATGGGGAGGGATTGGATTATGGTTGTGACTGCTGCGGCAGAGCACGGGGAAGAAGCACGGGGCCCTGCGGGGACGGTCGCTGCGGCGATACTGGCTTCTGTAGAATTGTTGTCTGCTGCGGCAGAGCATGAGTTTGCTGCGTGAGAGTATAGAAAGCATTGGCCCCTGAGGCTTCTGATGAAACGCTTTTGCTGCGTTGGATCGTTGGGGGGAAACAGGGCTCTGGCCGAACTGAGGGTGGTTGGGGATTTTTTTTTTTTTAGTTGATACTTAGATGAGTCTGGTGATGAGTGTCCGGTGGGCTTCTCTGATGAGGGCACGGTCAGACCTGATGTAAGTCTTGAATGCTTCAGATGACCAGCGTCCGAGCGCTTGAATCTGAAGTTGTGAAAGCCCCTTTTGTGATGCTGTAGTTGCTGCGCCAATGCGGAAGGAATGACTAGAGAAATGGTCTGCTGGAATGCCGGAGTGGAGCAAAACTGACTTCAGGTGTTTTTGGAACCAGAAGCGTGTGACGGGTAGGTTTGAATCGTCTACGAAGAGCGGTTCGGATGGTGATTTGACCTGAGATCTTCTAAAACGGAGGTAGGCTACGAGGGTTTGGTATGGCTGGAGTGGAGTTTGAAGATTGAAGATGTAGATAAAATGTCCTCTTCTGGCTTGATCTGTCTTGCTTTGCTTGATGAAAAAGGAGATTGTTTCCGAATCGAGCACTGATAGATCTGAAAAGTTGGGATGAATTGCGGGATCGTAATTTGC
Source organism: Triplophysa tibetana (assembly GCA_008369825.1). Taxonomy (NCBI): domain Eukaryota; kingdom Metazoa; phylum Chordata; class Actinopteri; order Cypriniformes; family Nemacheilidae; genus Triplophysa; species Triplophysa tibetana. Next base: position 27,005,674 of record CM017913.1, on the reverse strand, counting down.
TGTGGTGGAGATTTCCGAACATCGGAGAAATCCAAAGAAAGCCAGAATGAACATGGCATCTAGCGTGCGAGCTGTATGTTTGGAGTGGTATCCTCTGCGAAGGGTTGTAATACATTTGCTCAAAATTTCTATAGTGATGGGTTGTCTAGCATCTGGGAGGGCGGGTCGGTTTCTCTGTATGCCTTTTATAAGCATGGAAGCTTGGGAGCTGGCTATGACTGGGGAAGGGGCATTGAAAATTAATTTATGGAAAAATTGGATTCCGCTCAAGTATCCTTTAATTGAGCTTGCTTGAAGATTTTTAATGGTACTTAGGAAGGAGATAAATGATGTGATGGAGAGGAGAGAGAAATCTGGGAAGGGGAGGTTATAGGTGTGGTGAAATACTTTGAAGTTTCTCCAGGCTGTGAGATAATGCTGTATGGTCCTTGGGGAGACAGCTTGAATGATGGCGTCGAGTGAAACGTCCAGCATGGCTTTTAAAGGGTGATTTAGATGAAGATCAATTCTGAATATGGAGGTACAGGCGTTGGATAGAGGTCCGCATTCGGCGCTAGCTGCCTGAATTTCTGAAATGAAAAGCGGGACAGTGCGTCAGCAATCTGATTTCTGGAGCCGGGGATATGCTTGGCTGTTAGAATGAATTGATCGCGTGCCGAAATCCATGTCAGGCGTCTGAGAAGGGGCATTAAGGCGGTTGAGTGGGAACGTCCTTTATTTATGCACTGTACCGTTGCTTCGTTATCGCAATGGACCATTATACTGGAGGCGGACCATTCTTTCCCCCATAACTGAGCTGCTACTACCAATGGATATAGCTCGAAGAGGGCTGACGACGCGAGATGCTGCGGTAATGTTGCGAGTTGGGGCGGCCATGTAGATGCGAACCACCGTCCTTGGTAAAATCCCCCGAAACCTACAGATGGGGCTGCATCGGTAAAAAGGCGGATGTCGACGGGAAGAGACAACATATCGTTGTAGAAAAAAGATATGCCGTTCCATGATTTAAGGAATTTGATCCATAAACTTAGCTCGTCGCTGCATGCGCTGTTTATCTGGATTAAGTCCTCTAGAGCGTGGGCGGAAGAAGCGAGTGAGAGGAGATGCGCTACGAACGAGCGACCTTGCGGAATGATGCGCATCGCGAAATTCAAGTGACCGAGTATTGAAAGAAGCTCGCGTTTTGTGCATTGCGGGGTATCTATTAATGATTGGGCGATCAGAATGGTCCTGTCGATTTTTTCCTTGGGTAGGGAGGCTTGGAATTTGAGCGAGTCTAACTTGACGCCTAGAAATTCGATTGAAGTGCTGGGTCCCGCCGATTTTTCTGGCGCTAGAGGGACACCGAGTTTCTCGAAGACGTATAGAACTTTAGAGAGATGCGCGGCTGGGACGGAGTCGGGAGGCGAGATGATTAGAAAATCGTCTAAAAGGTGGATGAGGAAAGGGATGTCATAATTGTTTGATAGGATCCAGCAAATCGCTTCTGATAACATGTCAAAAATTTTTGGGCTGCTTCTGCATCCGAAGGTGAGGCGGACGGAAAAATAATATTTTTCGCGCCAACAAATGCAGAATAGATGCCAAAAGTCTGGGTGAATCGGCATTACTTTGAACGTGGATTTAATGTCTACTTTAGCCATCCAAGCTCCGCGACCGGCTTTTTTAATCAGGGTGATGGCTTGCTCAATGTCGTGGTAGTGTAGCGAAAATTCTTCGAGCGGGATGAGACTATTAATGCTTGGGAAGGGAGCTCCGTGAGGGGATGAGAGATCAAATATAAGACGCTTTTTTCCCGAGAATTTCCGCGTGGCTATGCCTATGGGGCTGACGCGGAAAACCGTGAACGGTGGTGCGGAAAAGGGGCCGATCAAAAACCTTTCGTCGATCTCTTTTTTGACAAGGAGATCTACGGTCTCGGGCTCGGCTAGCGCGGACTGAAGGTTGGGGCAGACGAGACTGTGGGAAATGGAACTCGCAATGCCGGGATTGAAACCTGATGAGAAACCGGACAAGAGGTATTCTGTAAAGGAAGGGTCAGGGTGGTGTAATAGTTCGGCAGACAAATGTGAAACATTGACAGGAGTCGAGAAATAATTTTTTGATTTTTTATTGGCAGCTTTGTAAACGGGGCAAACAAGGCGGGCATGGGCGCCGCCGCAATGGTTGCACACGTGCAAGTACCGACACCTCTGCCTGATGCACCGTCCTGTATTGAAGCTGCTACAAACTTCGTGCGAACGGGTGTTGGAAGCTGCAGAGGTATTTAGATCTAGCAGGCGCGGAATGTGACCGGTTGAAACGGGATGAGGCGAGACTGGGCGTGCGGGTATGGAAGGAGTGACCAAGGGGCAGGCGGTGGTGCTGTGTGCCATGGATCGGCACACCGCGCATGAAATGTTTTTGCAACCCAAAAACACCCTATTGTGAAGCTCAGTGTCCAGTGCTCCCCAATAAGGGCACTGGTTCCACTGAGCCACCCTAATTGCGCATTTCGCCGAAAATAACTTGTGGTAAGTGTAGAAATGGGCCCCCCCATAAGAGAGTGCGAGCTCCGCGACTATGGCAAGATAATCGCTAAGCTCGCGTCTCCTGTGAGGGAGCACCGTGCATATGACATCGGAAAATCGTGAAAATGCAACTGTAAATTCTGGGAAGGACAACGTACGGGAGTGACTGTGGGAAGTGTTTTTAAATGTGAATTCTAGATCGCCGTATGTGATCTGGCGATCCGTTGGCGGAGGTGAAAGTGGAGATAAGAGGTGAAATAAATCAACATCCGCACCTGCTAGAATCTGTGCCCTGATGTTGCTGGACACTGGGGGCGGTTCCAGGACCGGGGCGTTGATGGGCACCGGCATAGGAGCTGCTGAGGCCAAAGAAAATTGAGGGCGGGCCTGAGGCAGAGCGAGGAGGGAGGGAATTGCGGCCGCTGGAGCAGCTGACGGAGGAGGCCTTGCGATAGCGGCGGCATCCAGGGCGGGGGCTTGAGGGAAGGAGGGATGGCCGAAGCTCTGGGGGAGGTAAGGGAAATTTTGAGCCGGGGCCTGTGTCGCTAACGGAGGCGGTCTCACGTTAGTGGATGACATTGGCGCCGCTGGCCAAGAGCTTGCAGATGTGAGGGGAAAAGGTTGGAAGCGATCTGGAACCGCATGCTGAGGCAGGCTCGTTGGATGTTGGTGGTTGAAGATGGTGGGGGCGGGCCGAATTTCCTGGGAAGCCGCGGGGAGAAGAGTATGTAGCGGCTCGTACTGTTCATCCGGCGCGCGGCCCAGACTGGCCGAAATCCTTCTGCGACGGGCTGGGGTTTCCCTGACATGCCCTGCTGATGCGGCGGAAGGCCCTGCCCGGGCTGAAGGAGGCCTGAAAGCCTGAACCGGCTCATTAGCAGCTTCCTGTTGCGGGGAAGATCTGGCTGGTGGGTGTTCTGACTGCAGCGCGACGTAGATGTCGTACAGCTCGGCTTTGCTCAGCCGGCTGCTCAGGTTCACATCCCGATTGGACAGTGCGAGTCGCAGTCCTGCGACTGTCCACTTCCCGATGGCTGGGATTACTGAGTGCGCCGAGGCGTATGATGACGCCGGTGAGGAGGACGGGGGCCTAACCTGGCTCTGTACGGAAGAGCGGTTGCGTTTGGAGGCTTGACGAGTCGTTCGGCTTTGCTGGCGGCCTCGTTCTTGTTCTGCCGGTTGGGATGTAGCTTCCGGGCTTAGGATGGAACGCTGCCGAGCGCTCGAAGAGGCCGGAGTATCTTGCTGGATTGGGCTGGCGTTAACAGCGGATTCTAGGGTCTCAGACATGTTAGAAACAGAAGAGATGTCGCAGGTAAGAGGTCTTGCTTATTTATGGGCTGGGTCGCTTAGCAGGTAGAGTGGAAGCCATGATTACTGATTGTGAACCAGCCGGGTTTGATTATATGCTCCGGCTCCTCCCGAACTTTGTTTATAAAACATCATTTGCTGATGTAAGCAAGGAACTCTCAAACATCCTGAAACAACATAAGTCTGTTAATCGGATTGTCGTACATGTGGGGAAAAATGATCCTCGAAGAGAGCAGTCAGAGCTCCTAAAAAGGGATTTTAATGAACTCTTTGAAATCCTTTGAAAGCTAAAAGTTCATGCATTCATCAATGGATCTCTCCCAGCTCGGGGAACGAAAATGTTCTCTCAGCTACTCAGTCTGAACATATGGCTGCAAAATACCTGCAACATTAGAGGACTAAACTTCATTGACAAAATCTATTCTGGAGTCAAACACAACTTTTTACTACAGATGGCCTCCACCCAAACAAACTTGGTTCAAGAGTGCTAAAGGACAATATCCTCTTCTCCCTTTTTCACCCATCAGTAGAGTGTGCCACTCCACTCCTGAATGGCACAAATACACCTGGCCATAGTGACCCACCTCAGCAGTTGGATGGACATTTGGATAACACCACTCAGGCTGTACCCTGCCCAGTGACATCACATCAGTTGGACGATGACGAGGACTCGACACCCAAAGACGTTTCTGTGGATAACAACCGGGAGAGCCAAAACAACATACTTCAGTCTTCAGAAACACCAGACTTGCAGCCCCTCTCACTACACACTTTCTCCCTCTCTACCACATCATCTCTTTTGAGCTTCTCAGAGAAAATGGAGGAACTAGTATTTGCTGGAACAAAACTCTCCCACTCTATTGTCGCAAGTCCACAGGTTTCAACTAAAAAGCGAGGGGCCCCACAACCAACAAAGCATCTGGGTCAATCTGGCCAACCTGTTCCCTCTGAAAGAGCTCTCCAGCCTCGGCCACAATGCCAGGGATCACACAATCCCCCATATGCTGGAGATGAACTAAACAAGAATGCAAAGAGCACTGGTAACTGATATGAATTGGGTCCCTTCTATGATAATAGCAACAATCTCAAATATTTACAGAACAAATGGGAACCCAGTGTTCCTTTAGTTCTCCCTATATCTGTCCTGATAAGTGAACGAAAAACGAATGCCCTTTCCAGTCGTATGCAAAGCTATCTAATCTAATACCTTTTAGACGTCACCCTGAGGATAACAGGGGTAAATAAACTAGAAAACAGTTACCATTCAATTAGCACTTTTAAACATCCGTTCACTAAAAACAAATCCTTTTTGGTCAATGACCTCATCACCAGTAACAAACTTGACTTCATGTTTCTAAATGAAACTTGGTTAGATGATAGTTGTAGTGCGACAATCCTCAATGAATCTGCCCCCCCAAACTTTACTTTTATAAATGTTTGCAGAGCTGTTGGGAGAGGTGGAGGAATAGCTGCTTTATTTAAAGATCTCTTTGACTGCAAACTAGTTTTACCTGGTGACTACATGTCCTTTGAATACTTGAGCATTGCTTTAAAAGGTGCACCACGCATTCTGTTTACAATTATTTACAGACCTCCCAAATACTCCCCAGTCTTTGTTGATGAGTTTTCAGAACTGCTATCAGCTATTTCCTCAGAATTTGACTGCTTTGTTATTGCTGGAGATTTTAATTTTCATGTAGACAAGACAGAAATCAACACTGCAAATTAACTTTTAAATGTTTTAAACACTTTTGATTTGATCCAGCATGTTCACGGTCCAACACACAATCGTGGACACACTCTGGATCTGCTCATTAGCAAAGGTCTAAACATTTCATCCACTATTATTAGAGATGTGGCACTGTCTGATCATTTCTGTATTTTCTTTGATATATCAATCAGTCCTGCCAATGAAGATAGACCTGTCTCTATAAAAAAGAGATTCATAAATGAGAACACCAGTGAGCTATTTACGAATGCTATGTCTTTGTCACCAAGTATATTTGCAGACTCTATGGATATCCTCATCGATAGCTTTAATGCAAAAGTCAAAAATGCTATCGATGCCTTTGCTCCAGTAAAGTTCAAGGCGATAACTGGCAGACGTAAAGCACCCTGGAGAAACACACCAGCAGTACAAAGCATGAAAAGAACATGCAGAAAAGCTGAGCGTATGTGGCGAAAAACCAAAGTTGAAGTTCATTATAACATCTATAAAGACAGTCTGCATGCCTTCAATGTTGACTTAGGCAAAGCTAGACAGATTTTTTTCTCTAACATTATAAACTGCAAAATAAAGAACACTCGCACCCTTTTTGCAACTGTAGAGAGACTAACAAATCCCCCTGGTCAAGTGCGGAGGTATTTGCTGTCTTATGACAAATGCAATGAGTTTGCAACTTTTTTCCTTCAAAAGATCAGTAATATCAGAATGGAAATCTCCAAAGCTCGATGTGGCAGTCAGGTCAGTCTGACTTCAGTACATCAGAAATTAGTAACTTTGTCTGAATTTCAGACAACTGGTCTCAAAACCCTGGAGGAAACGGTACAGCATCTTAAGTTTCAACTTGCAGTCTTGACACACTTCCCACATCCTTTTTCAAAAGAGTGTTTAACTGTTTGGAAGCAGATCTTCTAAAAATAGTTAATACCTCACTGCTCTCAGGAACTTTCCCAGAGTCCCTAAAAAATGCAGTTGTCAAACCTCTTCTAAAAAAGCTAAAAACCTTACTGTCTAACTACAGGCCAATATCAAATCTTCCTTTTATAGGCAAGATCATTGAAAAGGTTGTCTTCAATCAGCTGACCAAATTCTTGAACTCAAATGGCTACCTGGACAATTATCAGTCTGGTTTCCGTCAGCATCACAGCACAGAGACAGTGCTCATAAAGATAATTAATGATATTCGATTGAATTCTGATTCAGACAAAATATCAGTTCTGGTTTTACTAGATCTCAGTGCTGCTTTTGACACAGTAGATCACACCATACTCCTACATAGGCTGGAAAACTGGGTAGGGCTTTCTGGGTTGGTACTTAAATGGTTTGGGTCATACCTTAAAGGGAGAGGTTACCATGTGAACATAGGCAACCATAAATCTGACTGGATACCCATGACTTGCGGTGTTCCACAGGGCTCAATTCTAGCTCCGCTCCACTTCAATTTGAAGACTCCTTGCAGGTCTTCCCAAAAAGACCATCAGACAGCTGCAGCTCATACAGAACGCTGCTGCCAGGATTCTGACCAGAACAAAAAAATCTGAGCATATCACTCCAATCCTCAGGTCCTCACACTGGTTACCAGTTACTTTTAGAATCAACTTCAAAGTCTATATATCAAAGATATATTTATCACTCTATGGTCTAGGACCTAAATACATCTCAGATATGCTCATTGAATACAAACCAAACAGACTTCTCAGATCATCAGGATCAAGTCAGTTAGAGATAACAAGGGTTCACTCAAAACAGGGCGAGTTACCTTTCAGTCATTACGACACCCGTAGCTGGAATCTGCTTCCAGAAGGCATCAGACGATCACCAACAGTAGCTACTTTTAAATCCAGATTAAAAACACACTTGTTTAGCTGTTCATTCACAACCTGGGGCCCGTTTCAATAAGGAAGTTCAACCAACACCGAGTTAAAATCTGAACTCTGAGTTGATTTACTCAGAGAATCGCTACTCTGAGTTTTCAGTTTCAGACCAGCTGATTTGAGTTAGTTCAATCCACTCTGAGTAAGTTCACTCTAGGTTATGCGCGTGCAGCATGGCGATGAAAAGCCATCATCAATAGCTGGGTTTCAGTCACGTGATTATGATGACGCGCGAAGGCGAGGCTATTTCAGATGGAGGGCAGGAAGTAAACATGGACAATGTGTCTATGGAGGAAACCGTTGTGGAGAGTCCGAGTCAAGAAATAGATACAAGGAGTTAGTAAACAGATATGTTGTACGTGACCCGTTCCTCGTGAAGATGAGTGAGTTTTCGGTCGAACTTGAAGATTTGCCGACAGTGGAGGCTGTTGACATCACCAACTATCTATCATTTTGACTATTGCTATTAGTGTGGTCTCTGTGAGTTCTGGCTGTTGTGTAATATAAATGAAAACATTAAATACTATTGAGAAGACAGAATTATAAATGGTGATTTATTTACAATATTAGATTTTTAACAATTGTTATAATAAGAACATGGTGTGCAATAACATTAGAATCCATTTTATTACATATAGCCAGTACAATTGGACTAGTCACTATCAGGTTACACAAGTGTAATACTTTTATCCACGAGTCACTAGTCACGCTGCTTCGGTTCGGAGCTTTCGGCTGTCTGTGTCAGATCCGGGCTCTCATCTGTCTGTAGGAGATCCAACATAGCCTCTGCACATTCCGACCGTACTTGTTGGTCTTCATTGAGCTTTATCCTCTGCTCTCGCTTAAGAGACGCCTCTGATTTGGGTTTAGTTTTTTGGGACCCTAGGTTGACCGTCGGAGCCCAATCTACCGACTCAACGTCACCCAAAGCGCTACGGCAGCCTAAGAAGCCCCGAATGAAGTCCATATTAGACTACCAATAACTTAATAATCATTACTAAGTAAATGAGCATTTAACGAAAACCTAATGCTATATGAACACAGACACAAAAAACAAGTTGGCTAGCTAATATAACCTCCGACGAAGTGGTCGCTGCAGACACGGTCATTAACAGACTCTGCTCCTCCCGACTGCAGACGTACGTTAAAATTCACTTTTTGCGGCGTTGTTCTGTGAGCTTTTTACATTTCTCACATTTATGACTGACAATCTTTGGTACTCTGTAAAATCCCTTTCCCTTTTCTCGGTTTGATCGATTGGAGAACCCGTAAACTACACAAGACATTGGCATTTTCTCAGACGGCACTGGCAGATCCTCAGCTATTTCACTTCCTGCCCTCCATCAGAATTTCGCGCTCTCGCGATGCAGCAGTGTGACGTCACGTGAAACCAACCTATTGAGTGAAGATAGCAAGATCATAGAATGATTCACCATGGCAACGGCACGTGACAAAAAGCGTGCTGTTACTTTCTCGCCAATCGAATTGAACGTACCTACTGCGAGCGACGTCTCATCTACGTCACACATCGTTTCCGAGTGTGTGCGTGAGGATCCGGACGGTATGCCACCGCCGGTTGGGGAACGTTTAGAAGAGCAAATCGGGGTGCGATCGGCCCGTGAGCACTTGGCTGGCGGGTTTACGTTCGCAGAGTTCCCCATATCACTAACGCTGCTAACGTGGGTGGTCATCGGGGCCGTAGCCACAGATGTCACAGCCCAGGTAGCAAACGAAATGGTGGCTGGTTCCCGTAGGAAGACAGCCACCCGTGACCGCAACTTCTGAATGACAATCTGCCCGCACTGCGGGCAGATGTGTCAACGAACGCTGCTTCAGTGTGCTGGATGCCCAGACACCTAATGCAGCGATCATGTCCATCCCCCTCCTCGATGAGGGTGCCGCACCCAAGAGAACAGCGGGACAGCCGCGCTGGAGAATGCTCAGTCAGTCCTGAAAAGGACTTTTTAGAAAATCTCTAACACCTCCGGAACCGCCGAGACGCCCAGCGGAAGGTCGCTGCAGGAAGGGACGATCCGCTGCAACACGTCGTAGCACCAGCAGTGTAGCTTGTAGAGGATTTTGAATCCTGAGTTGTACTCATGAGCGAAGGCTCTGAAGAACAAAAGGTTAATGAATGCTGCTCGCCGGCTTCGTTTTATACCGGATATCCGGGGGCGGAGTCCGGCATGCAAATGTCATTCGCCAAATTTCATTGGCCTTTTCTATAGTAGTCAGAGTTGATTGGTTCTCAAGGGCGAACCCCATCTGTCGTTCTCGACACAACGTCGAGAGACCGACAGAAAGGGAACCATGTTGCTTAAACAATTGTATATATGTTTATAAAATATTTGTCTTTCTTATGCTTATTTCTTGTCTACAAATAATAAAAACTACAATTCTAACCAGTAGAACTGTGTCAATCATATCTTTATTGGCAGTGAGAAAATGTTTGAAAATTTGGGGGATGCTAGAAATTAATGCATGTTAGAAAACACTTTACGCTAAACAAAATATTTTAAACGTAAATGTTGTTTGTTTAGGAAAAACATAATTGGAAAAGTGTAATATAAACAAATTAAGTAAATATACATGGATTACCTGAAAAAACTTTTGACATTGACATTTTATTTTCAACATGATCAACATAAACAAGAAACACTTCACTGTCAGTTATGAAATTACACAGTGCACAAGTAAATAAACTTGTTATTAATGACAATGAGCATTCATCATTAAAACAGATACTTCATTCATCTAATTACACTGCATCAAACACAGAGATATTCACAGTGACATTACCACACTCGCTGTCAAAATCTGATTCACAGTGATTTTTTTAAGATACTAGATTTTATTTGTCACATACATTTTGTTAACATATAACTTGCAGTGAATTATTAATCTGGTATACTCCGAAGACTTAGCTTATAGAGGAAAATAGATTATATATGTACAGGTACATCTAAAAAAATGAGAATATCATGAACGAGGTCAATTTTTTGTCACTCATTTCTGAAGGTGAAACCCATACATTATATAGATGCATCACACAGAGTGACATTTTTCAAGCCTTTATTTCTTGAAGTTTAGATGATTATTTCTCATAGATATTGAAAACCCAAAATTCAGTCCCAGAAAATTTGAATATTACATAAGATCAATAAAAAAGGAAAATTTTAAAAGGACATGTCAGGCTTCTGTCAGACTGACCTGACTGCCGCATGGAGCTTTGCGGATTTCCATTCTGATATTACTGAACTTTTGAAGGAAAAAAATTGCAAACTCATTGCATTTCCTTCAGAACTTGACTAGGGGGATTTGTCAGTCTCTTTACAGTTGCAAAAAGAGTGCGAGTGTTATTTATTTTGCAATTTATAATGTTAGAGAAAAATTTCTGTCTAGCTTTGCCTAAGTCAACATTGAAGGCATGCAGACTGTCTTTATAGATAATATAACTAGGCCATCCTTTCCTGACATGCGATTTTGCGGTAACAGAACAGGTTCCTTTCAATCTACTGGTAATAACAGACTTTGATGAATTTAGATAATATCAACAATAACATTTTATTATACCAGGGAGGCACAACATTAATTCAAATCATAGAATGTGCTTCCTTGAGTCTTTTGCCAATTCACCTTATACCCAGATGTAACAAAGCCAATGGTCAGTGAAAAACTTGGTTTGTTTGTTTTCTCGATACTGAAGAGAGCATCAAATGAGATCTCAATCTACATGTAAACAGGATTCTCTGAGACAGTCACACCTCTTTGAGGAGTGCACTGGTTCAGCACCACCTTATCTTCACTCGCTAATGCAGACATATGTACCCGCTAGATCCGTACGCTCTGCAAACGAACAGCGTCTTGTGGTGTCATCCCAAAAAGGTAAAAAAATCTCTCTCGCGCACCTAATCTGGATCTGTTCCACCTATGTGGAATGATCTGCCCGCTACTACAAGATCTGCAGATTCTGGGTCCATCTTTGAAAACACTTCTCTTCCGTCAACATCTGACTGATCAGTTCTGACTCTACCTTCTCCACTCTTTAAAAAAAATTGAATGGTTTCTGCAAAATGACTAAATGTAAATGTAATGTAAATGAGTGCAGGTTATGGATAAGAAATAAAAAGTTTTAATATACTCTGTTAGATTTGAAAGAACTAGACCTATTTACCCATCGCACCATGACCTTTAAAACAATACTAAACATGAATCATCAAAACTTCATTCTATGACAATAAATGATATACTCCGTATAAAGTGTGTAAGCATTTTCCAAGTGATCTGGGCCTGAAGAGATGAAGGGGTTCAGTTCATGAACATCAACCCCTGAGGGGAGGGCAGGATATCATTCCTCAGGATCTAGCAACAAATGGGGTTTGATTGTTTTGTGTCCCAGCACAACACACAACCTTAGGACTTTTCCAGCTGCCTAACACAGATCTAAGAGAACATGTTAGATTTCCATACAGCAAGGGTCGCGTTCAGTTACTGGAGATCTTGAGGCGTCTCTGTTATTGAAAAACGCATCGTAGTTTTCTTTTTTTCTCATGGTATTTGTAGTATCTTCAGCAAGCTCTTCAGCTGCACTTCCTACAGTAATGAAATGTTCCAGGAGGCCGAGAGAGCTCTCAAACACATTCAAGTGTACAAGAAGAAAAGAAGAGAAGGTCAAACAACAGATGAAGAACATTAAAGCCAAATATGAGGCTGAAATTTGAGAATATAAAGAGAAACTACACAAGGAAAAAGCAAGAGGCAAAAAACTGCTCATGTTGAGAGACAGTGGACAGGCCAAAAATCATCAAACTGAACAACTACAATATGAAACTGTCACAGGTCGGGGCGGCCCGTCAGGCTACACCCACCCCTGAAACCCGTACCACCCTTGGGGAGACGGACAGAGGCCAGGCAAAGATAACAGACAACAAGACTTCAAATAACGGTTCTTTATTAAGTTAAAAAAATGGATAAGAGATGTAAGAGGATGAGTCTTCTGGGCAGGGTCGTTCCGTCCTGTGGATCCGCTGAAGGCCCACAGAGTGCAGTATAGGGGGGCGTTCTGGTGAGTGGCTTCACGGTCTTCCAATGGAAGGGGCGAGTCGGGGCACCCGACTGGGAGGAGGCTGCTGCAAGAGGGTTTAGGTGCTTATTTCGGGGACGCACTCCCTTCTTCCCAGGGGTAGGATGAATCGGGACTTAAGACCGGAGGAACTGTGGTGGAACAATTGAGGTGCGCGGTTCAGGTACGTACTCCTCTTCTTCACAGCAGGAAGCGGACAGAAGGGTACGATGAGGGTGTTCCTGCGAGCAGTCAGGTGATTAGTCGGGTATACAATCCTCTTCTTCTACAGGCGACAGGCAGAGAGCTTATGGCTGGGGAGCTTCAGGCCGGGGAGCTTCGCTGCAAACAGTCCAGTGAGTATACAGGCACGTAATCCTCTTCTTCTACAGGTGACAGAGAGAGAACTTACGGCTGGGGAGCGTCGCTGCAAACAGTACGGTGAGTATACAGGCACGTAATCCTCTTCTTCTACAGGTGACACACAGAGAACTATGGCTGGGGAGCTTCACTGTAAAACAGACGGTTAAGCATTCGCCTCACGTGTCCCCCCACTTCCCGATAGGCTGTCAGACAGTACACTCAATATCTGTGGAGTACAACAGTGTTCACCTCTTCTTACATCTTAGAACGTGATAGCGAACTCAGGTAAGTAATGGACATCCAGCGGGTTCAAGTTCACACTTCACACATCAAATCAGTGCATCACACCATTTCATCACTGCAATTCGACACTCAGTGGGAAATATATATATAGATGGCCGTCGCCCATTTGCTGACCTGGCATTCACATCAGGAAGTACATAGACCAGAGAGAGAGGATAAAGATCGAGTGGACTACTCGCAGTCTCTCACAAACGATCTCACTGTCCAGCGGTTCCCTCCTTCCGGTTGAGTCGGCGTGCTCTTTCTCCCAATACTCACAGTGCTGCGCCGTTTGCCAGCCCCACTCCTCTTCTCCTCTGCTCACGCTTCCTCCAAGATACACAATCCCATAAACAACTACCCCGTTGGTCTGTACACTCTCCTTTTATCCTGCCCTAATCGCAACGTGTCCCAATCGCGGGGCTTCAATCCCCTCGTGCACAGCTGTCGGCGATTTTGGCTAATTACCCCATTCGCGGGGATTTTGCGCTAATCCGGAACTAGCCCGGTGTTCCGTTGTTATGGGTCCGGCGGGGGCAATCGCGGTGAACATTAGTTCCGCCTTACAAGGGAAAAAGTTGGAATTTCGTCACCTCGTGACATAACTCAATTAGAGCAGAATGAAAAGCAGAAAAATCCAGTTTCAGCAACAACAGATATAGACACAGAGGAGGAATCAGCTCAAGGAGCAACATGAGAATCTGACCAACATAACAAGACAAACAAGAAAGCCAGTAGAAGTTTTAACCTTGTAAACGTAACACTGATCAAAAAGTATAGAAAGCAAGCTGAAATGTTCCAGAAGGAACACAAAGGAAATGAAACAGCAGGTAGAGAGGAAAAACAGGGAGAAAGGAAAAGGTCTGTTTCTTCCAGTCTAGAAAGACTTGTGATGAGTCCCAAAGATCACAAAAGCGTTTAGGTGAGGAAATATTGACCCTTTCAAATCCTGTCACATAATCACAGAATGACACAGTTTGACTTGTTTCTCAGTTCTTCAACTTCTTTTCGTAGCTCTTCTGTTTCTTCTCCTTTCTGTTGTTTGAAGTGTTGATGGAGTTTTTCCAGTAACTCAAGTTGTTTCTGATGTTCTTCCAGCTTCTCTTTCAGTTCTTCAACATGTTGCTCTTTTCTCTCTCTGAACTCATTAAACTCTTCTGCTTGTTTTCTGGCTTCATCTTCATGTTTCTTCTTCATCTCTTTTATTCTCCTCTCATGTTCTTCCTTCTTTTTTTCTTGCTCTTCCTCTTCTCTTTCTTTTCTCTTTCTCTCCTGTGTTTCTCTTCTCTTGCTCTCTTCTTCTTGTTCTCTTTTAATATCATCAATTCTTTTCTCCCATCTCTTTCTCTCTTCTTCTCTTCTCTCATCATCTTCTCGTTGTTTTCTCTCCCACTTCTCTTTTCTCTCTCTCTCCAGCTGCTCATGTTTCATCATTTCAGTTTTATTCTTTTCATTCTCTCGCTCTATCTCTTTTCGCTGTATCTCTCTCTCTTCATCTCTCTGTCGTCTCTCTTCTTCTCTCTCTTTCTTAATCTTCTGTCTCATTTTCTCCAGTTCTTCTTGTTTTTCTCTCAATTGTTCTTCATGTCTCTCTCCTCTTTTTTTATCATCTTCCTCTCGTTCTCTCGTCTGTCGTTTCTTGTCTTTCTCCCATTCTCTCTCTTGTCGTTTAATTTCATCTTGAGTCTCTTTTCTGTCATTTTCAGCATCTATTATTTTTCTCTTCCATTCTTCTCTTTCTCTATCTTCTTCTTCACGTCTCTTTTTCTCTCCAGATTCTCTCTTTCTAATCTCTTCTTCTTGTCTCTTTTGTAATTCTGTTATAATCTGTTCTTGATCATGTTTCATTTTCTCTTGATCTTGTTTGTATTTCTCTTCTCTCTTTCTATCCTCCTCTTCTCTCTCTTTCTCTCTCTTTTCATAAAGTGATTTCTGATGTTCAGTCTCTCTCTTCATCTCTCCAATTTTTTTAATCGTAGTCTGCTTTTACTCGTTTTTCCTCTTCTGACCATTTCTTTTTCTCCTTCTCTTGTTTCTTTTGTGCAATTTTTTCTCTCTCATCTGACTCTTTTCTGAGTTTTTCCTCTTTCTCTCTGAACTCTTTCTCTATCTGCCCTCTTTCCTCATCTGTCTTTTGTTTCTCTTCCTCTAAACTCTTTCTTGTTTTTTCCATTTCCATGTCATGTTGAAGTTTTAATTCCTTTATCTGAGTCTGAATTTCTCTTTCTTTCTCCTTAAGTATTTCCATCATCCTCTTTTTAATGCTCATCTCTGCCTCCTCAAACATTTCATTAGTAAAGTGTTTGTTTCTGTTGGAAGTAATCAACGTTTTCATCATTTTTAAAAGTTTAGAAACTTGAGAACAGTCTTCTTCTTTCTTGTTATTGAAGACAAGATATCTGTCTCCACAGTGTTTGATCAACTTTTGTAGCACTGAATCACTTCTCTTCACATAATCTTCTATAGATTCATTCTCAAGATCATCTCCTCTAGTGAACAGAATGATACTGAACTGTGCAACTTTGGGACCAAATATCTTCTTTATCAGATCTATAGTGTCTGACTCTTCTTGAGTGAATCGTCCCAAACTCAACACAATGATGAAGACATGAGGTCCAGGTGATGACAGTGACACACATTTCACTAGTTCTTCCATCACTTTATCATTTGACAATTTTCTCTCAAACAGTCCTGGAGTATCAACAACAGATACTGATACACCATCAACTTCACTAACTCCTTTCTCACAAACACTCGTCACTGAACCTGTGCTTAATAGACTTTTAAACGGTTTTCTTCCCAGAATTGTGTTTCCTGTTGCACTCTTTCCACTTCCTGTCCTCCCGATCAGCACAATTCTCAAACACTTTAGATCTTCGGCTTCACCTTCAGCACCTGAAACATGTTAAAAGTTAGCATGTTACATTAGCATCTTACTACACAAAGTCGGTTTACAACTTTAAAAAAGCAAAAGCTCACGTAAAAACATACTTCAAAACTATTTTCAATCAAATTCATTTTTCATAAGTCACAAATGTTTGTTGTCTGGTGATCTCTAGGCCACCAGCTGAAAAATGCACTGCATGATCATGTACAGAATAGAATGTTCTGCTAACAAAATATTATTCTATTTCTTTACACAAGTTGTAAAATGCTGTGAAACACTGTTCTAGTTTGCGCTCGCACAATGTTGTGAATTTATGTATACTGTACTGTATATGAACAATGAGTATAGGTATGTACCTACTGCCTAAATTTGTTATAATTTATATTTGTAGCTTAGTTTCACTGTGATAATAAAAGTCTTTCATTCTCTTCTATTCATTGTTTGAAAATTCAGTGAATGCTTGCCAAACAGACACAAAAGCTCGTTTGACAGTATCTGCTTTTAAATTATCTAATTCACATGGAAAACAAATATTCTGTGATTTTGTTTCTCCTGTCTCCGCTCATTGGGCCTCATTCATAAATATACTATGATCATGGATTCACTGATATGTATTTTCTTGCAGATAATTCTTTAACATTTGGAAGCTGATATATTGGTCGATATATAATATCCAGAGGTGGAAAGTAACAATTTACTCGCGTTACTGTATTGAGTAGGTATTTTGTCTACTTTTGTGTACTTTTTAAGGAGCTTTTAAAATCTGTAATTCTACTAAAGTATGATTTGTGTCACGTATTGTACTTAGTTATAATTAAAATCACATGTTTAACTGAGTAAAAATAAAGGACATTACTCCAGAGAATATTGGGCACGATAGTTTTTACGTCAATAACAGAAGAGCGATGGAGACAGAGTAGTTAGTGCACATGTCATAAAGATGAAACCCCATCAAACTCTGACGCTGAAGACAATGAAGTAAACCCCTGGCCATATTTAAGTAACCATTTCAGCTTAAAGACAGGATTATGGACGCTATGCAAACTATCTGTGGTGAGGAAGGCGGGACGTGAGCCATGAGGCGGGGCCGGTGCCGTGAGTGATAGTTGGAATCAGCTGTGTGCACACCGGTCCCGCATATCTCACGGAGGAAATCAGGAGCATAAGAGGACGACCAACTAGAATGCTGACGAAAGAGGACCGGACACAGACATGTTTAAATTTGTGTTTATGTTCTTATGGCCGGTGTGGTGCCAAATTTGGACTCGCTGCCAGATTATGACTCCCCTATACCCCACTAATATTAGGTTTTAGGGTTGTGTGTGGGGATTAGCGAATCCCCATCAAAGTCTATGAGGGGACTAATAATCTGGCGGGGGTGCAAATTAGGCACAACACAGGCAGTCGACCGTGAGGTGGCTGCCGGCCCATTACTTCAGTGTTATTGTTTCTTTTTTCTGATTAAAGTTTGTTTAAATGTTAGCCGGTTCCTGCCTCCTTCCTTCCCTACTTTGAACTGTGTTACACTATCATCTTATAAAGATCCTTATGTGCAAGAATGTAGAGCTATAATAAAATCAATCATATTTGTTTAAATAATGCTCCTACCCTTGTTGCATTGGTAACTAGTAAGTTTAGTTAAAGTCAAGACGACATTGGTGCACAATGCTTTATATTGTAAGTGTTTATTCTCAGTTTGTAGACGCACGGTTCACTAATGTGTCTGCACCATATTTACGCAGTGTGAATGGAAGCTAACTGAACAACTTCTGCTTTAATGACATATTTAAATGTGGATCATATGTCCCTCTCTTCTGTAAGCGCGGGTTAAGAGAGTCACATGAAAATGTGCTTGCAATTTCATGCATTTTGAAAATCCTCACAAGCCCGGCCTTAATGACGAAAAGAACAATAGAACAATGACAAGCCCAAAATAAACCTACAAATCGACAATTTTAATAAGGCAAAAAAACACTATGCTCAACTTTTCACTTTATTAACTATATAATGTATCTGCAACTTCATAAGAAAAGACTAAACAACAAATGCGAAGCTCTTAAAATAAGTAAACATGGCAACACAGGGAGAGCACACTGTGAAGCTCTGAACATAAACAAAACGCAGTGTCTCAGTCTGTGTTTTAGTTCAAATTGCTAAAACAGTATTTGCTAAACCCACTTAACCAGTATTTGACAAAAATCAGCAGATACGTATGAAACTGATTAAACTCTTGAGATTCATGTTTCTTGATAACTTCGATCAACGGCAAACATGTTACCATGGTCACGACCGGGTGAAAACTGTCAATCATCACATGAGGAAATATTTCAGGGCCCGAAATACAGTCATCATTTCGAGGCAATTGATGTGCCAATCAAGAAGATGACCTCTCCAGATCCCTTGGGCTGGATGGTCATCTAAGGCCGTGAGGGATGCGTCTGTCGTTAGCATCTTGCGACCACAACACGGACCAAGACTGGTCAGGGGAGATACTTTACAAAAGCCTCCTCATGACGTCTGGCATCCCGGAACCTGATGACTACGGTGTTTACCGCATTACCAAACAGTCTGGAAGGCGAGAGTGGGGCATCAAGAAGGAACTCACAGTCCCGGTTCCTGATGCCCATGAGGTTCAGCCACAGGTGTCTCGCTGTGGTTACCAAAGCAGCCATAGAACGGCCAATGGCACGGGCAGTCTGCTTGGTCGCACTGAGAGACAAATCTGTGGCCCGGCGTAGTTCTGAAAACGCCACATTGTCAATCAACCCGCCAGTGCTTACTTCATCCAGCAGATCAGCCTGGTACGCCTGCAGAACTGCCATGGTGTGCAAGGAAGCACCAGCCTGACTCGCTGCCATAAATAGCCTTCACCACCAATGGCGATGTAATCCTACAAGGCTTTGTGGGGAGAGAGGGCTTCAACCGTGGGCATCATCGTATACCCCCGTGGTCTCGCGCGAACAAAAGTCAAATTAATTGACGTTGATGGCTACCAAAACACTGGAGGAATGAGGTCTCTGCCATGACCGAGATAGCTTGGCGTGGAGATCCTCAAAAAAGGGGAGGGCCCGAGATTTGTGATCGTCCCCTTGGTCACCCGACAGATAGTCATCTAATTTCGAGTGCTTGTTGGCCTCTTGTTCCTGCGGCCAGTCAAGCTTAAGCCAGTTGACTGCATTAGTGACCGCCCCGAGGAGCACGTCCAACGCTTTGGCGTCACGAGAGGAATGCCCCAAAGCAGCGCTCTCCAGCCCCGCAGAAACAATAGATGCCTCGTCCTCTGCCTGCTCTGAAGAAGTGCTAGGGCATGCAAACCCTAGGATAGCATGAATAACCCCCAAGCACTCAAAACATAATTCATGCCTGTCCAGGTCGTCAAGGTATCTCTTACATGAACACTTCTGTGTTCTTTGTGAACTAGTGCACGGTTAGACATGCCACATGCAAGACATGTGATGTTCATCAGTAGCAGAGGAACTGTTTCCAAAAATGACACAAGGATGTCCAACAGTGTTCTCAATAATGAACCTCTGACACTATTTATATATATTATGATAGTGAAGTGTGCACTTTGCAAATAAATAGCCCAAAATTGTTTTTTTAAATCACACATTCTTTCTCATTTCGACTAATTTAAGAGCTAATGCGCACAGATCACATGCTTTTTTCCCCACTGTTTTCGTTTACAGCAAACTTGAATGGAATTATCAACGTGGTATAGAGCCTATACGCAAAATAATAACATTAAATAAGTTAAATTGGTTCAACTTGCGTCAGGAGTAGAATTTGAATTTGAGCTTGTGCATGCAGAATGTACTCATCCTCTGAGCCGTCTCGACGTGAAGCTTCTTGTCTGGTGTGCTACTCCTTTAACTTACATGCCGCTTGTTTGTTTACGTTGAAGTGAAACCCAACTGTCACCGCTACAGCCATGATTGTGAATGTACATGTAAGACTTTACGATGAATGAACCGTGATGTTTTTAAGTGCGGTGAACCTCTGTAATCGCTGTAATCCTAATTGAGTGATACTTGTTTCATGCACCTTCTTATAAAATCCAACTCAAATCTTAATTAAAAATGTAATATAAATATTTCCATCACGCTGTCTCACCATCACACTATGAGTGCATGAGGAGGAGATGATCTGACTGCATGGATTACAGCAAATAGGATGACCGCAGACCACAGTGTAAACAAATTAGTAAATATATTTTCCTTAAGGACTGTGCATAATCATCAAATGTCAATGTCTGGAAATTCAGCCGTTAATCTTTCGCAGGATCATTTTTCTTTATGTCCTCGTTATCAGTCCTTACCATGTTCATAACAAAACCTTAATAAAGAAACACTCATATTTAACAATTATTGTATGTCTTCAAATGTTCTATCAGGTAAAGGTTAATGATCAGTCTAAATACTGTAAACATACAAATACTGTAGAAAACATATTTAGCTTCAATATAATTATAATAATATTAATAATTATAACAATTATACATGAGGTGCTTTGCATTGACTATTTATGGGTAAAATGGGCATGTACAGGGCTGGATATGAGGCTTATTCACATAGGCACACTTGCAGGTGATCTGTGGTTTATATAGAGAATATTGCGCGTACGCACGGTTTATAAGTCTGAATATTTTTTGTTGTAAGCTATTTAGACCTTTCGTGCTCCTTTAGTAAGAATCCTACGCAACGGTTTTATAAATGAGACTCCTGGTTCCTTAACTTTCTGAACAATTACTGCATAACATTGAAGTTCTCATATTAAACTTTTACTCACCACATGAGCTGATCTTCTCCTGTAGCTCTTTGATTTTACTCCTCATTTCACTCAGTTCAGCTTTATATTTCTCAGTTTCATGTCTTCCTCTCATCTCTTGAGCTCTGACATACATCTGAAGTGAATATGGTTCAGTCTTCATGTTCTCTATGTACTCCAGCAGATCTATTGATGCTGGTTTATATCTCTTATGTTCTTGTAACCCAATGACTCTGTATCGTCCTCCACAGAGACGGATCAATCTCTGACTTTCAGCGTATGAATCTACAAAATCTGTCACATTTCTGTCAACAGTGACATCACTGGTGAAAATCATCATGAAGTGATCAGTGGAGTCAAATATCTTCTGGATCTTCTCTATTTCTCCTTTATCTTCATCAGTCAGTGGACCAACAGGGAGAATGATGAGAAACACATGAGCTCCAGGACCACAGAGAGACACAGCAGTGAAAGATTCACACATCACTTCTTCATGTGAGAGTCCAGTGAGAGCTGGAAGATTAACAACACAGATCTGACGTCCATGTGTCTTCTCCTCTTTCTTCACACACACTGAGGAGATGGAGACTTTCTGATTTAAAGTTTTTTTCAGTTTTCCTCGTAGAAGTTTGGACATGAAGACCTTCAGTGTTGCATCAGCTCCACACAACACCACATTCAGCTTTGAATTTAAACTCACTGATGCTGAAAAACACATTTAAAACTATAACAAACATATGGCTGTACAACAGTAATATTACATTTAAGGTTAATTTGTAGGAGATATTGTTGTCATCACTAAACAGACACTGGTTGTCATCACTAAACAATTTATAACATGTATATTGAAATATCTATATTTTTTTGCGATAGAAATCACTTGGTTGTTTTTATAATTCTATTTGTCACACAGTAAGAACAACAAATATTAACATCATATTACCTTATACCTACATAGTCATTAATAAAACAGTCTGATTTTTGCTTCCCAGAATCATAACAGTTAAATGTGGATGAAATTGTAGTAATATTTATAGAAGCATTTTCTTAAATACTTACAAGAAATAGTTCCATCATCGCTTCTGGTTTTATGGCTCTCTTCAGATCTTCCATCATCAAAATAAGAGTCTTCTTCCTTTGGCTCTCGATTGACAGATGATCCTTCTGCATCTTCATAGGTCTCACATATGAGATATTCATCAGGTTCTTTCTCGACTATCTCGTCTATTCTTCTGAACATCTCAGAGAGCCATGCTGCTTGACCTTCATCGAACTGAAGATGTCCTCCTCCACACTTCTGTATTAAATGTTTGATTTCTTCATTCATTACTAGAGAAGGTTGTTTGGTTCTGTATATTTCTTCATCAGTAGTCAGAACTATTGTGTGTTTCATGGCTTGATCACTGAATTCTTTCAGCACATCTTTGACTCTGTTCCTGTCCTGTACACTGAAGTTGTGACGCTGCAGTGCGAGTATGAACACATGAGGTCCTGGAGAACACAGACTGATACACTCTTTCACTCGATCTGTGATCTGAGAGGATGAGAGGTCCGTCTGGAGCAGATTAACACTGTTGATGACTGTGATGTGTCTGTTCTCCACTGTTCCACTGACTCTCACACTGTGATTCTGTAAATGCTCTGAAGGATCTTCACTGTCCCATACATTAGTTCCCAGAATAGAGTTTCCCAATCGACTGTTTTCTGATAAATTCTTTCCCAGCAGAACAATCCTCCAATCACTCACTGAAACACAACACATAAAAGTTCAAACAGCAGAAGTTCTAGAAATAACAATGACCATTTAATTTCTGAGTAAACAGGTAATTACCGTCATTTAATTACTATATCGACAATTAACAAGGTACAGTAATTGCCTCTAATTAATCTATCACATGATCTATTGAGACAAAATAAATAAGGTAGGTAAATAGTGTCAAATCTGATTTCACAGGGACTTTAAAGGAATACCGGGTTCATTCTAAATCTATGAACTATTTAAAGGCTGGAATAAACTGCCTTTTGCTTGAACTTTTGCCCTGTTTTGCAGTCTGGACAATTTCACTATCTTCGGAGCCTTCACACCCGATCGACTTTGAGACTTTGCTCTACGCCGAATTATTGCTGGATTCTCATGACGTGTTGCAGCGGACTGTCCCTTTCTACGGCGACTTCCCCTGGGCGTCTCGGCAGTTCCAGAAGTGTTCAAGTGTTTTTTCTCTAAAAGAGCTCATTTCTCCAGCGAGGCATGTCCCGATGTTCTCATGGGTGCAATACACTCATTGAGGAGACCCCCTGGGAAAGCTAGGTTGCTGCTGGAAGAGGTGTTAGTGAGGCCAGAAGGGGGCGCTCACCCTGTGGTCTGCTCCAGTATGGTGATGGGGATACTACACTGTCAAAAAAGGGCCGTCCTTCAGATGAGACGATAAACCGAGGTCCTGACTCTCTGTGATATTTAAAGATCTCATGGCATTTCTGGTAAAGAGTAAGGGTGTAACCCCGGTGTCCTGGCCAGATTCCCTCCACTGGCCCTTGATAATCATGGCCTTCTAATATTCTCCACCCTCTGAATCGTCTGAATCTCTCTCTCCTCTCCGCTGGTTTGTGGTGAGTGAGGAGAGACCCCCCTCATGTGATTGTAAAGCACTTTGGATGTACAGCAAAACTGAGGTCCTAGGGACTCTAAACTACTTGAAGGTGAGTAATTATTGGCAGAATTTTCATTTTTGGTTGGAGGTTCCCTTTAATGTTAAGAACTGCTGTTTGATAAATCATTTAATGAGACTTACGGTTGGGACGGTCAAGAGGTGGACTTCGGTCGCCTCTTTTCACTGAAAACAAAACACAACTAGCTTTAGTATCTCACATTTCAGGACTAAAACAAGCCAATGTTGTCTTACCCCAAGATTAGATCATGCACACACTACACACTTAATTGTAAGTGTCAGTAAATCAGTATGTTAGATAATTTCACCTACAAACTGTGTGCCATAAATTTCAGATATTGTTAATATTTAAATGCTACCATTTGCAAATTGCAATAAAATGAAGACCAGAAATGTGACATCAGCAACGTAATGAATGTTCTGGGTTTATGGCATGAAAGATGAAGTGAACGCTGTGTAGCATCAGAAGTCTGCATCACATAGCATAGATAGTAGCAGTAAAGGTTGGATAAAAAAAAATTGGACAACATTTCCTGACATACGTTTGTTTGTTCACTGTATTTTCACAATAATGCTATGTTAAGAACAAGATTCTGACTGTACGCCATGATTAATGTGTTGTTAGAAAACATGTTAACTATGTATTAACAGAAAAAAGAACCAAAAAATACTTAAATTCTGTGTGTTGACATAGAGAGACAAAAACAAACATGTGCCCCAATGTTTTAGTGTGTCACTTCTAGCTGGACACAGACATTGCTGTTATATCTGTAGGATTGAGTTCTTGTGGTGTTTAAACAAGCATTTCATTTTCAAACAGTTTTTCCTAAAACATACAGTGTCAGGAATTATTGTAATTATGAGTCCACACTGCTCAAATAATGTAGAATGACACATTTTCAAATGCAAAACCCAGAAGAGAATTGGCATTTTATAACTAATATTTTCCTAATATTGTATTCTGTATTTATTCACACTGTATTTCCTGCACTTGCTAATTGCACTTCTGGTTAGAACTAAACTACATTTCGAACACTGTACTTGTATATTTGCTTGTAACATTAAAAAGCTAAAGAGAAAAAGTAGGTTTTAAAATGAGATTTAAAACTTTAAAAAAATAATCCAACCGGTTATATAGCACATGAGAAACAGGAGTACAGCATTGACATATTACAGACGAGACCCGACCAAGACTTACAAACAGAACAGGCTATAAATGACGAAGTGATGTCTGGCAGGTGTGCGGATAACAGTTCTGAAACTGGTGTGGGAAAGTGGGGAATGAAGTCCGAGGGGGAAACACAGGGAGAAACAGAGGGAACTGTGACCGATCATGCTTTCGATCTTGCTGTTTTGCAAATATCTTAAGATTTTGATGTCTTTATTGGTGATATTTCACTCATCTTAAAATCTCTTTAAGTTATTGATAGAGATAAGAAAAACAAGACTTTTTTAATTCATACATTTACGTTTACATTTATGCATTTGGCAGACGCTTTTATCCAAAGCCACTTATATTGTTTTATCCTATACATTTTACATATGTATTTGCAATCCCCTGGGATCGAACCCACAATCTTGCGTTGTAACGCTCATACCACTGAGCTACAGGAAAGCTCATGATAATTCATGATAACATTTCTCTTATTGATATTTTCCTTTCCTTTTATTTTCCTTTTTTTATTTTCTTGTCCTTTTATTATTGCTCCATATATTATTGAAATGCATTGCTGTTACCTTTTATTTTGAATATTATAATAAAAAATCCTTGGAGCGAGTGATGGAGAGGACGTGTCAAAGTCAATAGTTACTGTCTGTACAATGCTGCCAAACCAGCCAGTCACCACATGCAGAAGCGAATGAGCATTTTAAATGTGATTAATCTCCTGATAATGTAGATAAAGTATATGAACATTTTCCGGATGAACCAATGCAGAATAAGAAAAAATAATGTTGGGGCTAAAGCAAAAGGGTAGCCTTCTCATCAAAGGCAAATGTATTTTTGTAAAAGTTTTACAAATTAACGCAATGTTATTGGGAAGACCAAAAGATTTCTTTCCACCACCTGTATGTCCCTTTAGTGGCTCAGTACCACGTCGCATCTGTTTTGAAAATGTGAGATAACAGTGTGCATAAAGAATGACTTGCATATCAAAATAGTATATAATATAGTAGCCTAACTGTTAAGTTTTAAGATAAAGCTTACAATATGAGAGCATATGCACGCAGCCATTGTCTCGGTGCAACATCTCTGCACATGTCTTCATCGAACACTGTGTGGCGCGCTTGAGCATGCATGGATTTTTCCGATAAAATTTAATAAGCGTCATATTAAATTTGAACAAATAACGGACAAAAGTGTTTTGCATTAGCGTGATAATTTGACAGAATTATTTCCAATTTTTTTGATGTAGTTTAGTAAATAATAAATAAATAATTTTAGACCTTACGAGGGGTCCCTCAAGGCTTATGAGGGGTAGGGACCACCCCAGACCCCCCTCAATTCGAACCCTGCAGACACAGAGGTATGTTTCCTCCCATCCCCGGAAAATGACAATGTATAGGTGAGTGCAGCCCAAGATCAGCACTCAAACAGCACAAAGATAGACAGTTTTTTTGAGTGACGATCCTACTTTCTGGCCAAAACATTTATCACATAAAAAGCGCTGTGAGCTTATTGGGAGGTGGCTAGTGCCTATGGTGGCTAGTGTACACTGTAAAAAAAAATAGTGTAGTTTGTAGGGGTTTAACGGTTAGTGAATTTGTGCCGAACGGTAACGGGTAACATTGCAAATAGTAGTCATCATTCCTATGCCCTAATCCTTCGAAGGGCAGACCCCTTGGAGTTTAGACTTTGTAGTGAAAAGGGCATCTATGTGCATTATGTAGATGTTTGGAATGCACTTGGCAAAGGGAGCGACATCAATTTCCTCATTATCTTCAGCTGGCATGTTCCCGTGACAACACAGCATGGTGTCTGTCAGCAGATGTCGATGTTTTTTTAATGTTATAACTTTAGCATAAAAAAATAACTGTTTGCAAATAAACATACATTTGATATTTTTTTTATTTTTTTAATATGCTGTTTAATATATAAACACGTGTAATTATAAAACTTTTTAAACTATAAAGGTATTGTTGAATAATACGAGAGTCACACTTCAAAAAACCTCGGGCTCGACCTGATTTTGCCAATTGGTTGATGTCCTCAGGCAACATATTTTGTTGACCTAAGGACAACATTTTTATACATAAACCTAAACACACACCAAACCCCAACCATTACCATAACTGACCCCTAAAATCAGAGGGAAATGAGAAGTGAAACACAATGGTCTAGAAGCACCTAATCCTGGTTGGAAGATTAAACTTAAAATAAACTGTAAACTTATTTCTGAAATCTGATTGTTGTCCCAGGGTAAATATGCTGTTGTCCTAAGGATATCAACCACTTAGCAAAAACAGGAGAGCCATATCCTCGGTCCTCCTCATCAGAAAGCCTCATCAATCCTCCTCTTCCCGTTGCAATTAGAGAATTGACATGTCCTTAAAGATGGTTGAGCTCGATCGGTTTCCGGGTCATAGGATGGAGAAAAGAGGAGTGAGGAAAAGAGGAGAGATATTGAGAATCACCCAAAAACAGAGACTGCATTGAAGTTCCCGGATATTTTATCGATATCAGGGATGCAGCTTTACATGCATACGGAATTCCCTTTAAGTCCCAGAGGTCACTACGGCTGTTCCTTCCAAGTTTGTTCTTCCGAGGCTGCCTCGCAACAGCAATCTCAAACACAAGTCCTTTCTTTGCATTCTTGAAATTGAAATCTTTTAGCAGCGGGACCGCAACATGTATCAGTTTCAAACAATCTGCAAATCTAGCGTTATAACCACCGTTTATATAACAGCCATCACTGAAATGCCATAAACAAACAAACACATTTCTCTCACTATTGCAAGAGTAACGAGCTGCAGCTGGAGGCCTAAAGTGCAACCAATCTTTATTGTAAGCAAGTCTTCCTATCGCTCGTCGGTTGACTGGTGAACCAGGCAATTTCTATCGCCAAGCTGGGAGAATTGCCCAATAAGGGACTGGGAAAAAATATTACAAAATTGTAGTGACTGGATCATTGAGAGAAAAGCCACGAACCCCCTCACTCCATTTTGTCCTGGTTTCTAGATACCATCATCAAAAGACCATAGCAAACCTGGCTCCATGGGGTCTGGTTTAGGTCTTGAACTCTCACTGAGAGTGTGATAAGCATTTGGTTCCTCTGTAGGATATTTACGACTCCTTAGCTTCAAAGCATTGGTGATAAGTCTCTGTCTCATCTCTTACTTAACATCTGAGGCTAACCAGAGAAACTTCTCTGACAAATAGGAACTTATGTGGTTGAAACTAACCTTTTCTGTAAATGTATCTAAATGTCTAGGTTGTGTGTTGGCGCTCGTGCCATTTTAAATAGTCTGTAACTGTTGAATATACAAGTTTTGATTTAGGGTTCATTTGATGTATTCATACGTTTGGATGATTCACAGTTCAATGCCTTGCATGTTTCATATGTTGGTACTCCTATTTGAATTCCCTATATGATTAGCTATGTTATAAAAACATAGCATGCATCATACAATGTCCATAACTAAGTTACTAACTAAAGGTATTAAATGCAAATAGCCCATACTGTCAGAGCCATGCAAATGAGCTTTCTCTGGCCCACTAATCACTTTCATGGCATTGGCCCGCAGACCATCTGGGGGCAGGGCAGGTATGCATTTAAAACACCATCACCAATCCTCTTCGGGGGCTTTTTGAATTAGGAATTGGAAGGGAAAAGAAAGAGGACATGGAGGACAACCCCAGCTCCCCTCTGGGGGGTCCGATTAGGCCATGGAACGTCGGACTCAGAACCTAAACTCAGCGTTTCAACAGGACTGCATTCTGAAACCATTCAAGATTTCGATCGACACGCATTAGATTAGATGATTCAACTTTATTGTCATTACACATATACAAGTACAGTGTAACGAAATGTAGTTTAGGTCTAACCAGAAGTGCAATTAGCAAGTGCAGATATACAGTGTGAATAAATACAGAATACAATATTAGGAAAATACTATACAAATGTTGTATGAAAATATGACAGTCGGTATGTACTATGAACAATATATACAGAAGGCTATATACTGTGAACATTAATGTACAGGTGGTTATGAACATATAACAATATAGACTATACAATAGTGCAAGTGACTTGAGTGTGCAATAGTTACAGACATTAGCTATTAAAGTTACAGTGCAGTAGATGAGTTAATGCGGTTATTAAAGGTACAGTGCAGTACATGAGTTAATGCAGTTGTTGAAGTTATAGTGCATTACATGAGTAGATGCAGATAATACAGTTACAGTGTATTAGATGAGTTAGTGCAGTTATTGAAGTTACAGTGCAGTAGATGCGTTAATGCGGTTATTAAGGTTACAGTGCAGTAGATGAGTTAATGCAGTTATTGAAGTTACAGTGCAATAGATGAGTAGATGCAGTTAGTTATGCAATAAATGCAATAGATGAGTTACAGTGCAGTAGATGAGTTAATTCAGTTATGGAAGTAGTTTATTAGTGCAAATGAGCATTCAGTGTAATATTCCTGGTGTGCAAGTGAGCAGTATAGAGTGGAAATGATGCTATGTGTGTGTAAACAGTCCGGTAGAGCAGATACATGAAGTACTGGTGTGTACAGTTCAGTCATGGATGCAGCCCTGTTATGCAATGTAAACAATGTAGTAGCAGCGTTAAAGTTATGAGGGTTAGTGGAATCAGTGTGGAGCAGAGTTCAATAATGAAACAGCTCTGGGAAAAAAGCTGTTTCCTAGTCTGCTGGTTCTTGTCCGGAGGCACCTGAAGCGCCTACCGGAAGGCAGGAGAGTAAACAGTCTATGAGCGGGGTGAGAGGAGTCCTTGAGAATGCTGCGAGCTCGACGCAGACAGCGTTTCCCCTGGATGTCCTCAATGGAAGGGAGTGTAGTCCCTGTGATGCGCTGGGCTGTTTTCACCACCCGCTGCAGTGCCTTGCGCTCAGCAACAGAACAGTTCCCGTACCAGACTGTGACACAGTTGGTCAGGATGCTCTCTATCGTGCAGCGATAGAAGTTCACCAGGATAGTTGAAGACAGTTGGTTCTTCTTCAGTGTCCTCAGAAAGAAGAGACGCTGGTGAGCCTTCTTGACCAGGCATGAGGTGTTGGTGGTCCAGGACAGGTCCTCCGAAATATGGGTCCCCAGGAACTTAAAACTGGAAACACGTTCAACAGCCATCCCGTTAATGTGGATGGGGTCGTGTGTGCCTCCTTTCGCCTTCCTGAAGTCCACGATGATCTCCTTTGTCTTGGAGGTGTTAAGGAGCAGGTTGTTGTCTGAGCACCATATGGCCAGGTGCCGTACCTCCTCCCTGTAAGCAGTCTCATCGTTGTTGCTGATGAGACCAATCACTGTTGTATCGTCTGCGAACTTGATGAAGGAGTTAGATACATTCACAGGCCTGCAGTCGAGTGTGAAAAGGGAGTAGAGAAAGGGGCTCAGTACGCAGCCCTGTGGTACACCAGTGTTGAGGGTGATGGTGGTGGAGCAGATGTGGCCTAACCTAACAAGCTGAGGCCTGTTCGTCAAGAAATCCATAATCCAGTTGCAGGTTGAGTTGTTAATGCCTAGGTTTTTCAAGTTTGCTGATTAGCTTGGAAGGGATGACGGTATTGAATGCAGAGCTGAAGTCTACAAACAGCATGCGTGCATAAGTGTCCTTATTATCCAGATGTGTGAGCACGGAGTGCAGCGCCATTGACACTGCATCATCTACGCTCCTATTGCTGCGGTAGGCAAATTGGTATGGGTCCAGTGTGGATGGTAGAGAGTCTTTTAGGTGTGACAAGACCAGCCGCTCGAAGCACTTCATAACAATGGGTGTGAGTGCTACAGGGCGGTAGTCGTTCAGGCATGTCGGGCTGGAATGTTTTGGAATGGGAACAATGGAGGTGGATTTGAAACATGCTGGAACAACTGCTTGGGCGAGGGACAGGTTGAAGATATCCGTGAAGACCCCAGCGAGCTGCTCCGCACATGCCCGGAGTACGCGACCAGGGATGCCATCAGGGCCAGCAGCCTTACGTGCGTTTATCCGGCTTAGTGCAGTGTAAACATCTGTGGAGTTAAGTGTGATGATTGGGTGGTCAGTAAAAGGTGTGAGCCTGGTGGCGGGTTCCTCATCATCTCATAACCAGGGCTTCATTCGCGTCATTCGCGCCGCCTCATCATCTCATAGCATATGGATATTGGTCCAACACAGAGATTGCAAGTATCCGAATCTAAATATAGAGTAGCTGCGTTAAGAGCGTGCCTCTTTGCTAAAGATGATTTTATTGGTTTTCAGACATGTTTTACATGCCTCGCGGCCATGCCCTCCCCCTCTCTCTCTCACTCTCTCTCTCTTTTCGCTTCCTAGCGCCTTCGTGTTTCATGTATTTGTTTGTCGTCATTATGTTTACCATGTAGAGTAGAGTTTAATAAAAACTAGTGGTGGGCCGTTAACGGCGTTAACGCATCGCGTAAGAGTGAGACTCTTATCGCGCGATAAAAAAAATGTCGCCGTTAATCTATTCTCAAAGTTGGGTTGGGAGCTGGGTCTATACTACGCAAGCTATGATGACTTTCACCTTGGTATTTTAGCGCGGATGTATACATAGATTAATTGCTCTGTAGGGGGCGAGAACGAGAGTTTTCAACTCGCGTCACCCGCGTCATTCGCGCCGCCTCATCATCTAATAACCAGGGCTTCATTCGCGCTTCATTCGCGTCATTCGCGCCGCCTCATCATCTCATAACCAGGGCTTCATTCGCGTCATTCGCGCCGCCTCATCATCTCATAACCAGGGCTTCATTCGCGCGATTCGCGCCGCAAGTAGGTCTATCGCGTCTTTGCATTGACTTAACATGTAAATCACTCGCGCTTGACGCGTCGTTCGCGTTTGGTCTGAACACAATATAACGGTACTGTGAAATTACCACATCAAACGTGACGTGCTAACATGGATGCAGGCATGAAGCCGGACTTGCTTCAGTGAAAATTTATTTTTAAGAAGCTTCCCAATGGAAACCTCAACAAGACTAAGGTTGTTTGCACCTTGTGCAATGTGGAATTGGTTTACTGTACGGAATTGGTTTACATACAGTTAGTTTAAAAAAAAAAAAAACTTTCTCTCAACAGGTCTAGCTTTAGTTGAAACCAGTAACTTTGTATTGGCACCTAATGTATTATGGCTCCTGTATGACATATCGCTTGTTGCTCCCTAACTCTATGTAAGTCGCTTTGGATAAAAGCGTCTGCTAAATGACTAAATGTGAATGTACTGTAGGAGCTCTTCTAGTCTCAAGTACCACCTAAACGCAAAGCATCCCTTAGCTAATGCGGAAGTAAACACAAGAACATCTTATTGAACATAATTTAATTTTCATCACCAATTATCATAGTAGAACAGTTTTCTCAAGCAGTTTGTGATGCATTTTGGAAACAGGAGATGAGCCCCTGGTCTAATATGCCACCTGGCTTGAGAAACCCGTTCTCAAAGACTTACTTTCAGTCATTATTTGGGTAGCACACATATTCTGAATGCCTTCGGCAGAATTCAAATGAGCCATTTTAATCTAGATTAATTCCAAGATTAATCTAGATTAAAAAAATTAATCTATGCCCACCACTAATAAAAACCCATAAAGGCATTTGTGATGGGTTTTCTGTGTTCACGCTCACAAACGGGTCACTAAAACTGTGTTTCAATCTATGCTACCTCTGCTCTTAATTCTGTTTAGTAAAGTCACATTACTCTTCATGAGATAACGTTAGTGTATAAATCATTGATGTATTTGCTGGACGAATACATATAGGATTTTTATCACTATATTACTAATCAGAATTGTAAAATATGTATGTGTAATGACGATTATTATACGTATTTTACTTTGAGCTAAACTAATTCCTTGACTGAAATTGACTTTTTAAATAACTCATTTCATGGATGTGATCTTGATAGATCTGGTATTTTAACATGCAGCTAAAATCGGTACAAAATGTTCATGATCAAAAAAACTTTTAGAAATCTATAGGAACGCAGGGGGAGTGTATCGAGCAGAGAAATACTGCGTCACACCTCCAACTCATTTTTTGACAAGTTGACCATGAGAAGACAACACGTTTAACAGTGTAATGCGGTCAGAATGCATAAAATAATGTTGCATGCCCCCTTTAAATAAAGTGAGTTTTAAAATACCACCTATCATTTTACCTCCAAGCGGCAGAATGGGAGTGGATGATAGTTGACTTTTTGAAGCTCCAAAAAGTGCATCTATCGATCATAGAACTGCTCTACAAGGCTCTGTGGTCTTATCAATGGTCTTCTGAAGTGAATCCATGCTATTAACCTTGATGTCTGGCTTCCATTATCCCTCAGATGCGCGTGAACCAGAGTCCAGTGACGAAAGCTCCCTGTTACACGTCTTACATTTAATGTGCTTTCTTTGGTTGTACAGCCCTTTCTGCCCCTAGGGGCTGGAATGGCGTTTACGTGTTTGTTTGATTGAACAGATTCCTGACAGCTGTGGACCCTTTACGGTGCACTTAAAGGAAGCCGCTTCGTTACACTCAAGGGCGAGACTGGAGCAATAGTCCGGGGAGAGCTGTGCTCATTTGTATTTCTGTTACCTGATTAATTTCTTCCCATTCCGTGTTTGTTTAAACGTATGTTATTTAAATGAAAACCCTAGACCGAGCTTGGTGTTGTCTCCCTCTTAATGTTATGGCAGTGGCCGTAACACATAGCTAGACATCAATGTTAATATCATTAAATTAATAAACTCATTGATTGGCTTCAGAAGACCTTTGTTTAGACCACTGCGCCGTTTCGAGCAGTTCTTTGATGGATGGACTTTTTGGAGCTTCAAAAGGTCAACGCCTGTTCACTCCCATTCTACCCCTTGGAAGTAAAATGATAAGTGGTATTATAACTCCAACTGGATTATTCTTCAAGAAGAAAAACACATTCAGATAGGATGCTTTGAGGGTGAGGAAAACATTGGGAAATTTTGATTTGCCATTGAAATAGCCCTTTAAGATTATGTTGATTAGAAACATAATGCGTCTTAGGTTAGTATTTCTTTAAATTTAGAAGTAATGTTACAATATTTAGTTATATTACTGTATACCTGTGCCATTGCCTTTTCTGATGACATTGCATGTCATTCAAACTAAGCATTTTTTGTCAGTGAAGTCCACTTTGATGGATTTCTCATGCTCAGAGAGTAGGGATCAGTGAACACTGTGTAGGAGCCCTATCAAATGGTAAGCAGCTTTACTCATTTTCATTAGGCTTGTTCAACTTGATGAGGGGGTTCTGTCAAATTGTACTACCTTGTCAGATTTTACTACCGCAGTGCAAAAATGTATTTAATCTAAACCGCATCAACAAAATAAATTAGCAAGATGATTTTACGTTGCAAAATACACTGTCAGATTGTCCTGCCAGTTTGAAATAAACATATAGCATGAGTTTACAGTGTAAATACCCAATCAGATAATCCTACAGTATAAAATAAAGAGGTAGACTGATTTTACAGCGCAAAATGTCGTTATGTATATGCCCAGCTAACACAGTACGTTGTGATAATGTGGCCAGTTCGTCTTCATTTGGTCACTGTGACATTACTTTGTGACCACGTTCTGAGGATGTGTTGGCAACGTTCCATTTCTTAGAATTTTTGCTTATGTTTCAGAAATGTCCTAGCCACGTCCTCAAATAACATTATGAATTAATCCCTCGGAGAAGGTTGGAGCGGCGTGTTGTACTGGTCCTCAGATAACAGGGACAATGGTCATTTGATTAATGAATCTGGTAACTTTTGCTAACGTTCCAGAAACGTCCTAACCACGTACTCAAATAACGTTGTGAATTAATCCCATGGAGAACGTTGTAGCGATGTGATGTGCTGGTCTTCAGAAAACCTGGACGCTTGTCATTTTGACTTGCGTTCCTGAAACTTCTGAGCCACGTCCTTAAATAACATCATGAATTGATCACATTGAGAACGTTGTTGCGACGTGATGTACTCGTCTTCAGATGACCGGGACACTGGTAATTTGACTAATCAATCAGGTCATTTCTGTTTATTATGTATTGTATGGAAAATGTATGATCAGAGTAAAATTGGTCATAATATCAAGAGGAATGCTATTAATCTGACTTCTGACAGCTATTAAACTGGAGTTTAATTCAAAACCACAATAATGGTTATTTATCTATGTCAATAAATATCTGCTTTAAATCCTCTATTGTTGAAGTCTTTGATTATTTATGTCATGTACTACAGTATAAATAAAATATCTTATTGTGATGTAGGCTACATTGCTGTGTTCAGTTTTATAATCGTTATTTATACATATTTGAATAGAGAATTACTCCAATTATGCATAAAATTTAATCGTTAACGCAAAGATTAAATCACAAATTAAGGGATGATAATTGTTCAAATAAAATAAAATAAAATGATTTGAATAACGTGACTGTTTGGTCGTTAGGAGGTGCACATCACGTCTCAGGAACGTTAAGTAATCAACATGTCCCAACAACGTCCAATGTTACGTCGTCAGGACGAATATCGGAATCACAAAGTTACGTCGCTGGAACGTTATTTTGTTTCGTCGTGGCAACGACTATGGTCCGGTCCACGTACGTCGTCACCACGTTACTGTGTTAGCTGGGTGCCTGGGATGACCATCTGTTGGGTAGGAGGAATTTTAAGAACAACGGCGCCGAAAGAGCCGATAGGGGGATGAGGACCGCGAGAGAGATTAGAAAGCTAAATTGTGATCGTTTTCGAATCGCTCTCGAGGTATACTGTGATGTCACCCGGCTGTAGTATTTTGCGGAGCTGTATCAAGTCAAACAAGCCCAAGCCTATTCACTTCTTCCCCATATAGTGGACGCAAATGTCATTTTAGCCATTTTAGTGAACATACGTGCGTTTACCTCGTAAATGCGATCTATTACAATTTTAGCAATCATCTAATATATATTTAGCTAACATAACTGTTGTTAAAT
The DNA here is from genome assembly GCA_008369825.1 of Triplophysa tibetana. Taxonomy (NCBI): domain Eukaryota; kingdom Metazoa; phylum Chordata; class Actinopteri; order Cypriniformes; family Nemacheilidae; genus Triplophysa; species Triplophysa tibetana. The sequence goes on along the minus strand of CM017913.1, from coordinate 26,970,097 downwards.
GATTTATTTTATGTAAGAGTAGCTGCTGTGTTTCATACAAATAAAGCTCAGACGTCACTCACAAAAATGTTGAATTTTCTCTGCATAGTGCTTCCGAATGGTATCTGCAAATAAACAAAACATAAACTAAAAGTCTAGTAACTGAGTACAAAATATATCTCCCTTTAATTTTTAGTTAAATGAAATGAATGGGCGAGAAAACGAGAGAAAACTTTGCGTTACTTCCTCAATTTCAGCCCATTTAGTTGTTGCACACATTAGAACACAATATAACAAACTTAACTTATACTGCACATAAAATTGTGCTCAAAACGAAATAATAAACCGATCTATAACTAGCTAACTTAAAGTGTATTTACAGTTCTAATATAATAACTGTAGTAGCCCAACCTACCCGCACTGAACGCCATTTTGAGGATTGAAATCGAAAGAGAAACTGTCTCTTCCCCTCAGTTCACAGTTGTTTCTTTGATCCCTAATAAAGAAGACGCTACTAAGTAACAATACTGCCTCCTCTGTAATAATAAACGCACTCTGTAATTGTCAGTGTTTTGTCCTTTTAACAATCTATTAATGATAAAATGCATTACTGTCCTGATCGATTAAATACAGAAAGATTGAATTCTCACACAAAAAAACTACACACTTAAGAATGGACCTCCTGAAAGACGAGGTTATGCTAAAAAAGATTAAACTCATATAGGTAAATGTGATCTATGAAGGCTGTGAAAATAAATCTGCATCATTAATCCTTTGAATCAATAAAAAATGAATACCTTCATACCTTCAATAATCTACCTTTCATCTGAGAATAAAGCAATAAGCCCCACGAAGTAATGGGTGTAATGGGCTGATTGCTTTGATAAAATGGTTATCAAGGGCCAAAACTGATCGTTTTATAATAATACTTTTTTTGAGGGGAGGGTTATTATAACATAAACGTATTTGTCCTCTAATATAGTTTTAAGAGCACATGACAACTTCTTCATACAGAATCACTCCAGTTCCTTCAGATTTCCTCCTCCGTGCTTCTCCTCTTCAGTTCTCATTATATGGTGTTTTTTCTAAGTATATTACAGAGTTTTCTTATAGAACAGACTACATTTAGAGATTCTAAATGTATTACATTTTGTTCTTATATAAAAGGATACATTTATGATAGTTAAAGAAGTTCATGTACTTCTCTGATTTTAACAAAGGCTATGGGCGTCATAAAATGGTGATAGATCCAACTATGAGATGTGGCTTGTAGATCTTACAGATCTAAACTTTGAGACCAGTTTCATTGGATCTCTCTCCGTCAGGAACAAAATAAACCTGGAGATATCAACTCCGTTGTGAGTCAATCCTTTAACCAGTGACATATATAGCTGAAGGAAGAACAGCAGCCAGGAGACGAAGTGATGTTAAATAGACAGACAAATGATTTATTGAATAATCTCAGTTGTGGGTTCGTCTGACTAGAAGCAGATTCAATATGTGTTTTTAACATTCAAGATTACAGCATCCAAACATTGTCTCATGACATTATTATGAACCTTGAGATGGACACCAACGGATACTCATATCAGCATAAGACACAATACAACTCTCAATGAGGTTAAACAACAGGAAAGTAAGGAACAAATAATACGAATAGAAGTGAATAATAAAATAAATGAATGAATACATATGATAGATGAATATTGTAATAAATGGGATAAATGAAATAGAATGATAAAATGAAATAAAACAAGAAACAAGTGTATGTTTCTATCCAGATCTAACAATGGGCACCAAGCAGATATGAACCTCACATGCTTAGCATCACACAGACACACACACACACATATGCTTTGTATGCACATACACTTTTGAAGACACTAGTTGGTACTAGTCACAGAAGAACATACGAACAATGATTATATACACTATTATATTGATTTAGGCACATGTTTACCCTTTAGATACACTAAACACTAAACACAGGTGTAGTAAATGACAATGTGACATATAGCTGCATTTTAAAGATGGATGTATCTGCATTTCTTTTTTAAGCTTTTAAAAGGTTTTGCCACATTTAAATACTGATATATGGAGCTTGACATTTAACTGCGGAAGGTCAGAAAAGGATGGACATTTAACAAAAATAGGTGATGTAATGTGAAACCTGATTGGTGTAAAGATGGAGTCAGATGTGTCTTGGGCAGACATCTTCAGATTAACTCTTGAATGTCTCACTTTGCTCGCTCGAGCAAATAAAGATTAAAAGCCTTTGAAACTTAGATTCTTGATCTTTGTGAATTCTTCCAACATTGAGTGATTGATTCTGCCACAACATTCTCCACACCCATTTTCACTGTAAATAAATTGTTTGTTCAACTTTAATAAGTTACCTGGTTGCCTTAAAAATTTGAGTTTATTCAACTTTTTTATTTTACAAATATTATCTTATATAATCAGACACACTTGTTGGTCCAACTAAGCTTGTTCAATCAACTGAAGTTAATTTGTCATCATGACACTGTGTTTAGTAACATCAACTCACCTTTTTAAGTTAATTTAAGAGCATTATAATTATGTTCCAATATATAATTTCAAGTTTAATCAACTTAAGACATCATTCAGATCAATTAAAAACAACTTTGTTCATTTTTGATAGTTATGTGACCGGAAGAGATGTATTTAAATGGCCAATTGGTGTCGTTTCATATATTCCAGGTATGATGCATCAATGTTACATTTATATTTAGTCATTTGGCAGACGCTTTAATCCAAAGCGACTTACAGTGCACTTATTACAGGGACAATCCCCCTGGAGCAACATGGAGTAAAGTGTCTTGCTCAAGGACACACTGGTGGTGGCTGCTGGGATCCAACCAGCAACCTTTTGATTTACCAGTTCAGTGGTTTAACCCACTAGACCACCAGCTCCATGTTCTTATATTGTTATATTTACTATGCTCGAGAAATAACAGAAATGGAGTTCTTGATCTTGTGAAAGCTGATATATAGATTGTTAATCTGGTGAATCAGTCACATTTATAATGCTGAGGAGAATGTTATGTGACCGGAAGAGATGTATTTTATGGCCAATTGGTGTCGTTTCATATATTCAAGTAAATGTGACAAGTGACCTCAGCCTGTGTGTCCGTGTTATTCTTCCCGTAGTAGTTGTAAGAAGGAACCAGAAAGAGGGGGTTACATTCACACCCCAGTTTCTGCCAACCTCATATTAATCTTGAGTGCCTATACAGTAGTATTGCATATGTTGTATCTTGGAACAGAGAGATACAGCTCTAACAACAGGGTAAATAAATATGGGGAAATTTAGTTTTTTGCCCTTTAAAACCTGCTGGGTTTACAGCTGGAGAATCAGTGAATAATTAACTTTTCAATAGTTGTGTTCGAGTCCCTCAAATGTCATCAGTGTGAAAAGATTGAATGGCACTACACTGTCAGAGTGCTTCAAGTGTGGGATGTGTCCATATTAAGGAGTCTAATGGCCTGGGGGGAAGCTCTTCTTGAGATTTTATTTAGGTTAATATAACTTTTTATTTTTGTTATGTTTACTAAGCCACATGAATAATTTTTTAGAGTGAATACAGCATCATTCTATAAACTCAACGTAAAAAATGCTTAATGCATCTAGTCAGCGACATTAAATCCTACTTAAACACGTTTGTGCTAAAATGTCTTTTCTGTATAAGAGCTTTGCAACAATGCAAAACTTCTATAGAATAATACAACTTGAATTGAAATGCAACAAGACTTCTGTAATACAAACTAATTAAACTGGTCTTATTGAGGAGAAACATGGCTTTACAGAGCGGTGTACAGACTGTGAGAGATTTAATAAACACATATATGAAAATAAAGAAACTCACCTTTATTCACAGCAGTGAATATTTCACTTCAGATCTGCAGGAGTTTGTTTCATTTCAATCAATCACTGTCACATACATTCCATGAGATCAGACTGTAGAACACAGATGCTCCTGTAGTTTATTATACAGCACTTTATTCTCAACACACTTCACAGTATGAATATATGTGAACATCAGTCTCAATAACACATGTAAAGATCTTTAGAAAGTGTGTGTATATATGTCATCATCACATCATTCTTAGTATCAGTCAGTCTGCTCTGTTATAAACCCTATAGTGAGCTGTCTCACCCTCTGATGTATACACAAGCAGATAAGACACACTGTGAAACTTGTAAAAAGGGAAATAGAATGATCTGAAATGTTGTATACAGGAAGTGACTCCAAGTGTCACACAGAGATTGCTGTCTTTTCAATTTTATGATATTTGTTCCGCTCAACATATCCAACTAGAAGAGACATTACTCTGAGTTTGTCTGCAGTGCATTCTGGGATTGCCTCATCCAAGGAGAGTATGTGACATTGTATTAGGATGTGTATAATATGACGTACCTCAACAGTCATAGTTTTATAATCTTCTGTTCTTCATGTTAAGATGACTCATGAACATGATCTCTACAAAAGCAGTTCACAAGGGTTTAGCACAGAGCCTGTGTGTGTGTGTGTGTGTGTGTCAGAACTCGTCGTCTGAGCTGAGCAGAAGTGTTTTCTCATTGGTGCTGTTGGATCGGCTCAGCTGAGGTTCTGTTCGGCTCTGTTGTGTGTACTGCTGATACGCAGGAGAGAAGTTATGAATGGCGTCCTGAAGCATGTCGCCCGGATTCATCGTCTCCTTCAGACTGCTGGAGATACTCATAGGACCTCGACAACCTGAAATAGACAGAAAGAGAGAGAGAGAGAGAGAGAGAGAGGGAGGGAGGGAGGGAGGGAGGGAGGGAGAGAGGGAGAGAGAGAGAGAGAGAGAGAGAGAGAGAGAGAGAGAGAGAGAGAGAGAGAGAGAGAGAGAGAGAGAGAGAGAGAGAGAAAGTTAATTAATAAAATCAAACAACATTTCTCTCTCCAGACACATATTAATGAAAGTCTGATGAACACATGGACTGAAAACATACAGACAATACACCAGAGACCTACCATACTGACCATATATAGGAACACACCCTGAAACAGAGAGAGAGAGAGAGAGAGAGAGAGAGAGAGAGAGAGAGTTATAAATAATAACAAACAGTGTATATACATTGACTTTAGGTCAATTCAGTTTGTTTTTTAATTTATAAGAACATGACGGCACTATTTCATGTGTAAAAATCATGAGTCATCCCGTAACATTTCACAGATTTCACATGATCATAGACATCAGGTGAAATACACCATACAAGTATTGTCTCATTTCACCTTTTGTGGCATCATGCTAAAATTCATCATATGAGCATATTTAAAGTCTCCCTACAGTACTTGCGGTTTAAATGAGGTCTGATGTCATTTGATATGTGGGCGGGTCAGATGTTTGGGCTGATCAGTGATTGGTTGGATGTGATTGTTACCCTGAGCATTGAGCGTCTTGTCCATGTAGATCTTGTGTGTGAATGCGTATCTGAGCGCCAGAGCAGCGAAGAACATCTCAATACAGATGATGAAGTTCTGGTAACCGGCGGCAACAGTCCCCTCCCCCACACTGACATCAGGAGAGTTGATCCGAGGAATCGCACCGCATTTCTCCAGAATAGCCAACAGCATCCCTACACCAGACAAAAGCATGCAGTTGAGATCAATTCTGCTGAATAATATCACTCGACAATTCATCCTCACATCATCATCAGATTAGTGATAAAGAACAGAAGGACTCACCCTGCCAGAACGAGAGGAAGATGACAGATTTCACCAAGAAGAACTTCAGCATGGGACCGTACGGCTCCAAAAGATCTCGCGTGGCGAAGTAGAAGAGGAAGAGAGCGTAGAGAGAGAGACTGACCGAGATGTTATAGATGATGGTGATGTATAAATAACCACTCGCCACACTGCACACACACAGAGAGAGAGAGAGAGAGAGTTATTTATGAATGATATCTGATAGTGTGTTTTATATCTGTGTGAGTTCAGCTGAAGGACACACTTGAAATCTCCGTCTCTGTATTTCCCAAAGGCCTGAAGGATCAGCGTGATGACGGCCATCAGAGGTTTCACCACACAGAACTGAAGCGTCGCCTGACACACACATCACAACTATCATCACGCATCACATTTAAACTCTTATTTGATCTAGATCTATTCATTTAGTCAAAAACATGTTCCAGTCCACGACAACTTTGAAAAATGATGCCAATTAAATAAATTAACATATGTGACCCTGCCTGTGAAACCCAGCTTAAGTCATTTTTGTGATCTTTTACTGTTTTCTACTTAAAAATCTGTCAACTTAATGTAATGAACATTCTATATAACCTTGATATCTTTAATATTCACTGAATAAAGACATGTCAACCATTGAGATCAAAGTGAAACTAACTGGTGAATTCATCAAAGAATTATGTTAAATAGCCATAAGTTACCTTTTAAAGTGTGTGTGTGTTACCTGTTTACAGAAGCGCAGAAAGCCGATGGAGTAAGTTCTGCCCCATAAACAACACGTGCCATACACACAACTGGACCTGAACACACACAAACACAACGTTTAGAACATATGATGTCACTTAGAGAGAGAGACAGAGACACAAGGAGAAAAGAGAGAGAGACAGAGAGTGAGTGAGAGAGAGGGAGAGAGACAAAGAGAGAAAGAGAGGGAGAGCGAGAGAGAAAGAAAGAGAGACAGAAAGAGAGAAAGAAAGAATGAATGAGTGAGAGAGGGAGTGAGAGAGTGTGAGAGAGAGAAAGAATGAGTGAAAGAGGGAGAGAGAGAGAGAGAGAGAGAGAGAGAGAGTAAACACTGAACTCACTGGATGGGTTTTCCTCTGATCTCTGCCATGATGGCACTTTCTCCTCCCAGATACTCATAACACAAACTCAAGAAGTTATAGATGACAAACGCTGCAGAAAACACACACACACACACACACAGAAATGAACAATCACATACATGCGTGTTTAATATTAGAGATTTGGAAAATCTGCTAAATGCATGACCACATCATCATATGACATGTGTGATATTCACAAGCTTCTGACAAAACATGAGCAGCTAAATCAATTAACATTTAGTCATTTGTTTTGTCATTTAGCAGACGCTTTTATCCAAAGCGACTTAACTACATATGTCCCAATATTTATGTGTTAAACATGAGATTCATCCACTGCTCTTCTGATTGGACAGTGAATCACAGCTGTAATAAATGAGATGCTTCATGTTTGTTGGAGTTGGATGTGTGTTTACCTTCATAACAGTCTCTGATGGTGTCAAAGTAAACATAATACTCTTCATTAGTGAAGAACAGCAGACTGAGCCATGAGTCAAAGGCGTAGATGGGCACAAAGAAGAGAATCCTGACGATGTGCCGCTGCTCATTGGGAGACTTATAATACCTCAAGTGCATGTAGATCTGACACACAGAGAGAACATTAATGCTGTTTATTATTGATGTGTGTGTCATGCCTTTCTTTCATCAGCACAACTTTTTGATACACTGCAGGCTAAATACTGTTGCTATGCAACCATGTCTTCTCTGATGTCACGGCACCTGTTGTCACAGCAACAGCCTCTCAAGCATCCTTCCATACAGCTCAACCCACCAGCGACCTCTTAGCCTTTAAACACATTTTATCCGTGTTAACCATTTCTTTAATTCTTTAAACACTACATGAGTGAGGTCATCACACAGTCCCGCTGGTGTTTATACTGACGTTTGTTCCACTCGACCCGCCCACATCACATTTAAAACCGTGAGAATCACTCGACATGTCGTCAGCAACATGTGATACCTGCTGACAGGTGAGCAGAAGAGCCGTCCATGTGAAGAATCCAGAGATGGTTTGAGCGGCGGGTGTCATGAGGAAGATGGGCGTCTCCATGGCGACCACTGGAGTGGATCTGTTGTGGTCAGGGGCCATCGTGATGACTCCAGGTGTGAGGAGAGAGTTATTCCCTGAATGTTGTGATAGTGACACGTCTCTCCTCCACCACTGAGACTCCATCTGAAGACAACAGACACAGCAGCTGATCACACTCACTTCTGGACAACCCTGAAACTAACACAGGAAGTTAGTTTGACACTGAAGGAGAAGATGTTTTAAAGATTGATGCGCCGGCAGTGATCCCTCATTTCCAGAATAAACTAAAATAATTGATGACGTATTATTATTAAGAGAAATGTCAGGGCATGAGTGGAAACAAAATATAAAAACTGTTAAACACATCACTTTTAACATATTTAAGTAAGCAAGTGAAAATATTTTTTATATATAGTTGATTTTTTTACTTTTAACATCAAGTTTGTCAGGAATTACACAATAATAAAACACTTCACTGCAGTTATCTTACATACAACAACATCCCCGGTGTAAATTATACACACATGTGACATGACACACAAAAAGCAAATACACAACACCACACACACGCACACAACAGAAGTCACACGCAACAAACAGAGATCTTCATCCTTGTGCTGATGACATCATCAGTTCCTGTGTCTTCACAGTCTGATTCATCTCAATCAAACAGGAAGTGCAGGAGGAGATTCTGTTGCCATGTCAACCGCATCTGCCTGTACAGCATCACATCACACGAGTGACCACACAACACAACTAATGATCATAATCACAATATATGACATCTTATGTTATCAGTGTACAGATTGTGTCAGAGGAGAGAGTTTAAGTGTCATAAATCTGCTTTAATAACTAAAACACACACACATGTTTTTTTGTTATTTATGTGCTTTACACACGACACGACCACCATCTTTAACTAAACACCTAATATTGTAATCACGACACTACTGGACTACTATAGAAATGATAGAAAATGACAATAACATGATGCTAAATAATGATCGATTATCTAAAGTACTTTACCAACACATTTATCTGTAAATGATCATTTATATTTCCTTCAATCTAATATAAGAGATAAATCTGATTCATTTAAGATGTAAGGTTGCGTTAGATCAAATGTAAGGCCGCATTTTCTCAAGTGAAATCGACGAGCACGAGTATCTAACATTAAATATATTATATAAATGAACATCATCATCATCACACTATGGGTCATACATGTTGTTAGTGTGTTTTTATAAAGCTGCAGATAAACATGCAGCGAGATCTGAGGTGATAATACACGACACACACAACATCAACACAAATCACTCACAATAAACCCACCGCAGGACGATAATCTCATCAAATGACATAAACCCACAGCGACACACTCACGGTATCAGTCGTGTTCGGTTATCTGCATCTGTCCCGCGATTCCATTCAGCGCGATCTTACCGCCGCGACTGATGTCTGCGCGTGCTGGAGAACTCGCCCTCGCCGTGACGTCATCCGCCCCGCGGCCGACACACCGTGTTTAATATCAACATTATACAACATTCACCAGTTATTTCTGCACATACACGATGAACAATACACAACATTTGCCTCTAAATATGGTGTGAAATACGTTCATTACTGTGTAGTGAGAGAAAGACAGATAGAGAAACAAATAGAGAGAGTGAGACAGATAGAGAGAAATAGAGACAGAGAGAGTGAGAGAGACAACGAGACAGATCGTGAGAGAAGGGAGAGGCAGAGAGAGTGAGATAGTAAGAGTGAATGAGACAGATAGTGAGATAGAGAGAGAAGGAGAGAGAGCGAGACAGAGAAGGGAGAGAGTGAGAGTGAATGAGACAGATATTGAGAGAGACAGAGGGAGAGAGAGAGTGAGATAGGGGATGGAGAGCGAGACAGAGAGATAGTGAGAGTGATTGAGACCGATAGTGAGAGGGAGAAGGCAGGGAGAGAGAGAGAGAGAGAGAGCAAGACAGATAGTGAGAGAGAGAGAAGGGAGAGACAGAGATAGTGAGAGTGAATGAGACAGATAGTGAGAGAGAGAAGGGAGAGACAGAGAGAGTGAATGAGACAGATAGTGAGAGAGAGAAGGGAGAGACAGTGAGTGAGACAGATAGTGAGAGAGAGAAGGGAGAGGCAGAGAGAGTGAGATAGTAAGAGTGAATGAGACAGATAGTGAGATAGAGAGAGAAGGAGAGAGAGCGAGACAGAGAAGGGAGAGAGTGAGAGTGAATGAGACAGATATTGAGAGAGACAGAGGGAGAGAGAGAGTGAGATAGGGGATGGAGAGCGAGACAGAGAGATAGTGAGAGTGATTGAGACCGATAGTGAGAGGGAGAAGGCAGGGAGAGAGAGAGAGAGAGAGAGCAAGACAGATAGTGAGAGAGAGAGAAGGGAGAGACAGAGATAGTGAGAGTGAATGAGACAGATAGTGAGAGAGAGAAGGGAGAGAGAGAGAAGGGAGAGACAGATAGTGAGAGAGAGAAGGGAGAGACAGTGAGTGAGACAGATAGTGAGAGAGAGAAGGGAGAGAGTGAGAGTGAATGAGACAAATAGTGAGAGACAGAGAGAGTGAGATAGTGAGAGTGAATGAGACAGATAGTGAGAGAGAGAAGGGAGAGACAGAGAGAGTGAATGAGACAGATAGTGAGAGAGAGAAGGGAGAGACAGTGAGTGAGACAGATAGTGAGAGAGAGAAGGGAGAGAGTGAGAGTGAATGAGACAAATAGTGAGAGACAGAGAGAGTGAGATAGTGAGAGTGAATGAGATAGATAGTGAGAGAGAGAAGGGAGAGACAGAGAGAGTGAGAGTGAATGAGACAGATAGTGAGAGAGAGAAGGGAGAGTGAATGAGACAAATAGTGAGAGACAGAGAGAGTGAATGAGACAGATAGTGAGAGAGAGAAGGGAGAGAGAGAGAGTGAGATTGAATGAGACAGATAGTGAGAGAGAGAAGGGAGGGAGAGAGAGCGAGACAGATAGTGAGAGAGAGAACGAGACAGATAGTGAGAGAGAGAAGGGAGACTGAATGAGACAAATAGTGAGAGAGAGAAGGGAGCGACAGAGAGAGTGAATGAGACAGATAGTGAGAGAGAGAAGGGAGAGTGAATGAGACAGATAGTGAGAGAGAAGGGAGGGAGAGCGAGACACATAGTGAGAGAGAGAAGGGAGAGTGAGAGTGAAGGAGACAGATAGTGAGAGAGACAGGGAGAGAGAAAGAAGGGAGGGAGAGAGATTGTTTACAGTTAATAAACGTGTGAATGACTCCAGAACAGAAAACATCAGTCAGTCAGAGATGAAATACTTCAATCTTTATAACAGCCTCATATCCTTTAAAGCTCTTCACTTTGTAAAATCTCAAAGAATTAAACACTGAAAGGAGTGTTAAAGTCTGAATTTAAAACAAAAACAACAATAGAGAAACATAAACACACACACACACACACACGTCATATGTCTTTCAGTTGTATGTAAACTCTGGACAGGCGGATAAGTTTTGGCAGAAACGCCGTCACATGTTTGTGTCTTAGAAATGCTCGTCGAATCATTATTGCCGTTCAGCCGATACAAAAGGCTACATGAGAAACCCGCTAATGCCAAACACAACCAGCAGTGTGTAGTGCACAATATAAACAACAGCACACACACAAATATACATCAGAAACAGTAAAGTGCACACACACACATATGCGTCTTTGAAGAGAACTTCTATATGCTTGACCAAAAAACATCATTTAAATATTGAAATGATATAAATGAGCGAGCAGACGTGTGGGACAGATAAAGAAACAGTGAGCGGTCTGTACACGCCACACAACACATCCACAGGGCTGAACGATAGAAAGAAAGAAAGATGCTGCAATAGACATTAAGATCTGACACTTCATCATTTATTCACCTCATGTAACGTCAAACCTGTGTGAGTCTTTCTTCTGCACAACACAAAAGAAGATATTTTGAAGAACAACACCGAACTCCATCGACTTCCATGTTATGAACACCATCCAGACATTTCTCAAAATATCTTCCTTTGTGTTCCACTGAAGAAAGATGAGTAAACACGATGTCTTGAAGCTGATGAGATATAAGGCAGGTTTGTTTTCATGTGTGATGAAAGTGATCAGTTGTGTGGCAGTGGATCTGCTCAGATGATGTTGTGTAGCGGGTGGTGACACAAAGGCCTTTAGGAGGAACAGTCCCTGCATTTAAACACAAGATAGCTTAAGTCTGGCGATGAGAATGTGTGTAAGCACGAGATATACGGCCAGTGTTTGTGTGGAGACGTGAGTGTTTGATCCGAGTCTTAAAGCTGCGGCGTGTCATTTCTGCGCCACACACACGAGAGCCAAAAACAACACAAAAAATCTGCCCTGCTTTTTAAATAACAACTTCTGACACACTATAAAAATGGAAATGAAATAAGACATGTTCTGGAGAAAACCACCTCAGCAGTAACTGTACCACTGTTTTAACAATCAATGTCAATCACAAACTGTCCGACCCGCCTCCCAGCAGGTTGCCTGGCAACAGCGCAGCCGGGCCGTCCTCCATCTGAGAAGTGCCCCACAGACTGCTGCTGTGGTAGCCGGGAGCCACGCCCCCCCAGAAGCCTTTCCCCTCCTGTGAACTGTTGCTCCATTGGCTGAGGAGGGCGAGTCCTTCGGGCCCGGAGCCGCCCGACACGTCCAAGCCCTGCCAGCCGGCGGAAGTCAGCCTGCCCGTCGCCTCTTCGTCGCCCCCTCCGCCCTCTCGTGATGTGGGGTCGGAGCCGTCAGGTGACCCCGTGACCCCGGTGGTCTGGGAATGTGTGAAGTAGCGGATGACGTCATTGTCGCTCATGAACTCGGCCAGGATGGTGGTGTTTCCCAGAACGCACCTGAACAAACAATGATTTCTATTGACCTTCGTAATAAGATGGTGACAGAACATTAGTGGGCGGGGCTTACATGTGCAGGGCGCTCTGAGCGTTGGCGGCTTCATGAGGGCTGTTATAGCGAATCAGAGCGGTCCCTGGTGTCAGGCCGAGGTGAAAGGTCAGCAGGGGTCCGTGTTGGAGACAGATCGTCTTCAGCGTCGAGCCGTCAATCTGCAAACATGATTTCGTTAAAAGCTCTGTTTGTTTCATCACACCCGTGTACACTTGCGTTTGTGTGTGTACCTGTGGCGTGAGGTTGCGCAGTAACAGCCAGGATTTTCCTGCTCCGCCGTCGCTCCACTCTGAACACACACAGACAGCATGAGACACACAGACAGTATGAGACACACACACACTTGTTTCTGTAATTCAGGGGTCACCAACTAGCGGACTCCGGTCCGAATGCGGACCGTGAGATGCTTCTCTCCGGACCCTTAAGCCTTTTGATGTATTAAATAAATGGACGCATTAAATTATTTTCTAATGCAATCAAATTTATTCCAGGCACATCAAGGTCCGCTCAGTAGCACTTTGGGTCCACTTTTGGGTCCCCTTTTGCTAGAGACAGACTCGCTGCACACCGCGCAGACAGATGTAACTGTTAGTGACTGAAAAACAATGTCATTTTTCAAAAGTTAGAAAAGTTGACGCTTGAAAAGCATGTTTTCCGAGATGAATTGGTGGAGAGATCGCCATGCACAAGGCCGGTTTGTCTGATTTGCTCGGAGTCTGTTGCGATTGTCAAAAGTGGAAACGTTAAACGGCATTACGAGACATTGACACTATGAAGAAACTTGACGCAGCAGTTCGAGGTAAGGACATGGAAATATATTAGCTCAAAGCCCAGTGTAGCGATCTACCCGTGTCGTCCCTCACTCTCTTACCGCCCAACAATGAGCATATGAATGGTCACTAAGAATACAGTTGATCATAGAAAAACATCACAGCCCTTAACTGATTGGAAAATAGTAGAAGAGTGAATGAAAGCTGCGTGTGAAACACGTTTAGAAGGAAAGTAAAGACATGAAATAACTGTAAAGAAAATATTAAACAAACCTCCCTTTCAGCTGCAAAAGCCACAAGAAGAGCTGAAATGTTATCAGAGGATGTACTTGATGCTGCTATTAATGTTAATCTCAGTTTAGCAGAAAACCTCACTTTAGTTTTCTTTTAAAGTTGCTAATGTTGAAATGAATGTATGTTCAGTTCAGGTTTAAAGATAAGGGTATTTTGCACATTTTCCTTCATTATATTGTTGTCAGATATTGTAATGCCGTCCTATAGATATGAAAAGACATGTTTGTTTCTTTGGTCTGCCAAAAAACATAAATTCATGTTTTTAGGTATTTTAGGCAATTGTCTGGACCTTGGCCTATAAGGAGGGTTCCTTTACTGGACCTCAAGTAATTTTAGTTGAAGACTCCTGCTGTAATTCATGTATGCTGGTTGTTGGTTTTACCGGGTTTAAAGGGCGACTCCTGACTCGCCGTCTCTCCGCCCCACCCCCTGGACATCTGTGGCCCCTCCCCTGACCACGACTGCTTCTGATTGGAGAGACCCGGAGGGGGGCGGTGCTGGTGAGAAGTGTTCCGATTTGTCCTCCATGATTTGCTGTGTCCAATAGGCTCAGGAGGCCAACTGGACTTGAGCTCTGAGGATTTCACTGCAAACATGACAACACAACACATCAAACACAAAACACACACCTATGAGAGGTCAATGTGTGATGATGCTCCTCACGGCACATGATGATTAACTGCTTTCAAGGATGGAATATATCATTCAACTGGTCTGAGATCAGTGAGAGTCTGTGAGCTGTCTTTAGTGACGTGTGTGTGTGTTACCTGATGTGTGTGCAGTGTGTGACGGGTCTGAGGTACTGTATGGCCAGGCACCAGGTGATGGCAAACGGGTGTTCATAGAGTTTGACCCTGAAACATCACACACCTTTATTTCTCACAGTCCATCAGCAGAAATAACAGAACGTGATGTTTTATGTGTCTGTTTGCGTGTGTGCATGAGTCTGCGTGTCTATGCGTGCGAGTTTGTTTATGCGTGTGTCTGTGTGTGCATGAGTCTGCGTGGGTCTGCATTATGTGCGTGTTTGCTAATGCATGTGTTTGTGTGTGTCTGTGTGTGCGTATGCATGTTTGTGTGAATGTGCTTGTATGCGTGATCATGTGTGTCTGTGTGTGCGTGTGTCTGGGTGTTTGTGCTTGTGTCTGCGTATATGTGCGTGTTTGCTAATGCATGTGTTTGTGTGTGCATATGCATGTTTGTCTGAGTGTGTGTGTGCATGTATGCGTGATCATGTGTGTCTGTTTGAGTGTGTCTGGGTGTTTGTGCCTGTGGGTGTCTCCGTGTTTGAGTGTGTGTGCATGTTTGTATGTGTATGCGTGTTTGTGTGTGCGGATGTGCATGAGTGTATGCGTGTTGTGTATGAATGTGGCTTTTTTGTGTGTCTGCGTGAGTGTTTTTGTGTACGTGTGTGCCTGTTTGTTTGTGTGTGTGTGTACCTGTGTTATCTTGCAGGAGCTGATGTTCTGAATCACTGAGCACAGATGATCCCATCATTCCTGCTGATGTCATGTATGGATTGGGCTCAGGACTCTGAACACCCTTCCACGGGACACCCGGCTGAAACTCTGTGGAACGGCACATTTATATAAGACTCAAAAACTACAGCTGAGTGACATGTCTGCTGGATATTCTTAGAATCAGAAATACAACACAGAAGACGTTTGATCAACACACATTGACTTCCAAAATTCTCATCGTTCCTTCTTTAGACTTTCCATCTGATTTGAATCGCTTGATAAGAATCCTGATTCACACATCAAAGATGTGATAAAAATGTCAAATCAGATCGGCTCAAAAAATAAATGATCTACCTGGAGGCCAGGTGGTGTTGACAGGTGACGCTTCCACTTTCCCAGCCGCCGATCTGTGCCAGCTGCCACCCATCACATCATACTGAGGGTATGAGGATCCACCGCCCAGCTTCACTGGACCTGAGTGAAGACACTCATATGTTAAAGCATTACAGAACTCATTCTGTGTATAATCGCACACGTATGTGTGAATCTCACCGTTGTGAAGTGTGACCTCCGGTGGTGAAGGCGTCATACTGTTTCCATCCATCATCCACTTAAAACGAGACTGAGCCCCTCCTCCATCCTTCAGTCCACCAATCAGAGAGTCCAGATCCGAGCCGCCGGCAAAACCTGAAAAATGTCCATATTAAAATAATTTGTATTGGCGTGTAGAGAAGATTATGGAGCTCATCAGACTTGAATTTTCCTCACCTGGGTAACCGGGAGATGGTTTGTTATGCAGGTCAGATCCTCCCATCACACCGTGCAGGGGTGCGTCCGGCGGTTTGTTCAGGTGATGGAGGGGCGGGGTTTCTGGGTGCTTGGGCACAGGTCCTCCCATGGGGGATGATGGGAGTTTTCCTCCCATCCCCTGCTGCTGGAGAACGGCCATTATACGTGCCAACTACAGACAAATAAACAACACGCATGATCAATGTGTTATTCAGGTTATGCTCTAGAGGGCGCTGCGAGGTTTGTTTCGTGTGCTGTACCTGCTGCGCGTCAGGCTGCTGTCTTGGAGGAGCAGGAAACTTCCTCTGATTCAGAAACTGTTGCTGCTGCTGCTGTTGTTGAAGTAGAAGTTGACAAGCCTGAGAGAGAAAGACACGCACAAGTATTGAGACAACACCAGTGAACATTCTGGAACAATATGAAATTGATTTCTATTCACACGTACTAGTTGAAACTGCTGCATTTGTGGAGGAATACCACCGAGCATGGCCATGTGCTGAGGAGAGAGCTGGGGAGGGAACATACCACCACCAGGGGGCGCCATCGGCTTTAGCATCGGCCCAGGGACCTGTCGCACGACACACAAGTGGAAGAGGAATCAGAACACACCGTAAGCCAATACGGCAGCATTAATGAACATTAGAAACACAAACACACCGGAGGAGGAAGAAACTGAGGAGCTGGCGCCCGTACGACAGGAGAACGATTGAATGGGTGAACACCAGCCTGATGCACCCCCCTCAACTGAGAAATCCCACCACTGCCGAACACAGCGTGACCCCCAACCTACAAAACAACAAACAAGTTACACAAGCAGAATACGGCATCAACAGGTCTCAGAGAAAATTTGTAAGAGTTTGTTATGAATGTCTGTAACAGAGATCCAAGCCGGGATGAAATGCTGTGTTATTTTTATGATCAGCTTCTCAATGAATTAAAGCTCATACACACCGGGACGATAATCGCAAACACTTAACGCCAGCATTCAAGATGTTTTTCGACGTTCATAAACAAACGATTTTCACTGGCGATGAGCCAATTTTAGCTCCCTGACATAGATGGCGCTTCATGAAAAACAGAAACAACCCGGTTCACAAGGTGGCGCTGCGCAACTGCGTGCTTCTGACACTCACTTGTCACACAGAAGAAGAATTTGTTTTTAACGTGTCAGTATTTTTACGCCTGGCGTTTTGCATGTCGGTATGCACACACATTGCCGCTCTTTGTTAAGTCACGAGGCGTTAAACGTCAACGATAAACTCAAGCGATTATCGTCCCGGTCTGGATAAACCTCTGAAAGTCAGAGGCACTCTCGCGCAGAAACCCAGAATATGGGACACAGAAGAAGAACTATTTACACACGTAGGCCATTTCTCAATTCCAAGAACGCAAAGAACGGACTTGTGTTCTCGTGGAGACCGGTCTTGTGAGGCAGCCTCGGAAGAAGAAACTTGGATGGACGCGGCGCAGTGACTTCTAGGACTTCAAGCGTGCATTGATATCCAGAACACATCTGGGTACTTTCATGTGTTCTCTGTTCTTGTTTTATTGAGTATTGGAACTGACTTTGACGGTTATTGATGAAGTAGAGTGAAAACACCAGGACAGAAGACCGCTCAAGAAGGCATACTGAGAAACATCCTTAGTTCCAGGAAATGCCAACGGTCTTATTCTATCGCTGTTCTTCAAACCTTTTCATGATAATAAAGTATATCATAGTAATGATGTCTGACGATTGTTGCTTTTTCAAATGCACATTAAAAAAGGACTCAATCTGGTAGTGATTTTAGATCGAGCGTGACTTCCTACTGATCAAAGACTCATAGTTTTTTGGAAGATCTGTGCATAAAACACAGAATCCAAGCCTTTGTGATTTCAGAATTGATCAAGACAGGTGTCATTAGTGTGAATGGCGATATACTGTATATTGTCACCAGTGGCGGCTGCTGGTCTTTCAAAGAGGGGAAGCTCATTTCACAATGAATGAATGAACAAACTATCTAAAAAAAACATATAAACACGACGGAGGAAATGTGGGTATACATTAAACTGAAACAAGGAATGTGGTGTATAATTGTGTGAAATGTATGATGAAAATTGGCAAGCAATTTCGACAAGCAAATACCAAGAAATAGGTTGCAGCAGTTTGTCTTTCAACTTCACTTGAAAAATCCGCAATGGGACTGAGATTGAATAGCTTTAGCGTCCGCGACTTTTTATTGAACAAAATCGCTGTCAATCAAAAGGAGATGCAGTCTTTCGACAGACCCTCCAATCATCACGCAGATGCTCGGAGTCCGGGCCAGCCCACTCCTCCATTCATCCCAGAGACGCTGAGCGTCCGTGGGCGGGACATAATCGCAGCATTATCCAATGACCGTCTTGTTTCTAAGCACTGAAATAAACTGTTTAAAGCAGCCCATTGAAGTCAATGGACGCTGGGCTTCAACAGAGTAATGCACTGTACGCTACGGGAATGAATGAGAAGGAAATCGAGTCAGCCGACCTAAGTAGCTGATTCTGAACAAAATTGTTTTCGTTCGAGATGAACATGTTTAACGCATTTTTAGTCAATAAAATGTTAACATAATAGTACATATATTTGACCATTCATTCTTGACAATTATAGGGGAAGCTGAGCTTCCCTTGCTGTCTTAAAGAAATCGCGACTGATTGTCACAGCCCTAACAGAGCTTACTTTGACTGATGTCACACATTCAAATGAAAAGTAACTGAGAATAGAGTCTGGGCTCATCCTGGTACCTTGTCCATGTACGGTCCACTCTCTACAGGTGTGATGTCTTTGGAGTTCTGTGAGCGGAACGATGGTCCAGCTCTGCCTCCTCGCCGCATTTCTCCATCGTTCATTCCTCTCCTGTCGTGTCTGTCCTGACTCACGCTGCTGGAGTCTTCATCCTAACAAAGACGAAACGCAATCAGAAGTGAGTTTGGTCAGCAGTGAAACCCTTGTGTAGTCAAAGCGTTCAAGAAAGACAATCTTACCATCATGTTCATGTTCGAGAACTGTCGATTCACAGGAGTAGACCATGAATCCCCACTGTTACCTTTAAGAGGACTCTGTAAACAAACCACAGACCAGAATAAACATCAGGAACAGATGCACAGGTGAACAGATACCATGTTGATTTTGTAGAGATAATTTGGAGTGGATAATGTTTTGAGACATCCAGTAGACACAACTTACCCGTGTGTTATGTCGTCTGCCCCCGTGACTCTGTCCCCAGCTCCCAGAGTTGTATGAGGACATGCTGCTTTGAGGTCCCCTGTTACCCCACACACCGGTGACCCCATCCTCCTCCTCCCAGCTGGAGTGACGTGATGTGTTTGACCCTTCATCTCCCCAACTCTCTTGCATAGACTTTGAAGCTAAAGAGCAAAAGATGAGACCAACTCAATGACACACTTTAATGAAGAATATGATGTGTATCTATTTATTTATTTTTAATGCCATGATCCTTAGAAGCATCAAGCAGACACCAAAGAACTTTTATCAGAAATCGCTCTTTTTCTTGTAAAAAGGAAAGAAACTGCACAATTTGGGGGAAGGCGTGGATAATTCTGCATTTGGATTCGTCAGTTCCGTTTTTGTTCTCATGTGTTTATTCACTATGTGAAAAGCCAATCTGAGGTCTCAATCTTTCGACAATGTCTGCGATTCAACATGCAGAATCAGCCAAAAAGCACATGACGACGTATGACTAGGTGACGGTGCAGAACACACCAACAAAACTAAACCAACCGACGCTTAAAAACCACATGACATTTCCAGACGTCCGACTATCGGCTTGGTGTGACTCCATCTAAAACGCATTCGATCAAACTTTACAAGCAAAGGTAATTATACTTAAAACAATGTAAACAATAAAAATGATAAACAGTGAAAAGCAAAGTGTTCATAAAAGTTCTTTCATTTTAATACTTGATAAAAAAAAGATCCGGCCAGGAGAAGTCTTTTAAAAATGTGAGTGTGTGTCTCTGGACAGGAACTTACCAGACTTGTTCGTATGAGACCTTGACGTTCCCCATCCTCCTCCTGTCTCCTCTGGCTCCTCCCAGTTAGATGTGGCATCCAATGGTTTGCCCCACCCACCTGAGCCCCCCTCCACAGGCTCATCTGAGGGACCACCGCTGTGTCCCCATGTTGAAGGAGCTAGAAGCGAATAAACATTAATAAGAAGTTCATAAGATAAGACCTTAGAATACATCATGGACTGTCATCCTCTCACCAGGGTTCTTAGACGGAGCTGCCGTTTGGCGTCCGGATGACTGACAGCTCTGCTGTTGGGTCTTTGAGGTGTTCTTTTCCCACAGATTGACGTTGTTTCTACTGTAACGTGTAGGATCGCCCCAGGCCGATGTGCCGTCGTCGATCTCAATCTTCCTGCTGACGGACTGAGGCGAGGGTTCGTCCCAGCCGCTCGACTCGGCAGCTGAAGGTATCTGAGGGATGGGCCCAGACGTCCATCCAGACCCTTTGTTCTGACTCTCTGGATGACCTCTGTCCTGTGAGGTCTTTGGAGGTCCCGCCGTCTGTGGTTGCGGCTGCTGTTGGTTTTGGGTTTTAAGTGTTGTTTGTTTGTTTGGTATCTGTGCCGGAAGCTGTTTCTCACCTCTCCATCCACCCGTCTCTTCAGAGCTGCCCCGTAAGCCCTCAGTCTGATCCTTGCAGTCTCCTCCAGGTTCAGGCAGAGGTGTGTTCTGTGCCCGCTCACGTCTGCTGCTCTGATCCCACCCCGCGCGTTCTCTCTTGCAGGAACTGTCATCGTCCTGAGCTTCCCCCCACACGCCAGTCCTTACTTCTCCACGCGTGCCCCAACCATCCCTTTTCACTGCCGTCTTCTCATTCCACTCGTCATCTCTCCACCCCTGACCCTGACTGACCTCCGGTCCTTCCTGCTTCTGGAGTTTAGATCTGGAAAGTGGAGCATCACCTGGACTCTTCCATCCCTCCTTACGCACGTTCTCGCTGTCTAGCTCCAGATTCCATGCCACTGTCTGTTTGATCTGGGTCTTACCCCATCCTGTGTTACAGAGGACCCGTGGGTCGAGGTTACTGCGATTGATCATCGTCTGCAGGGTCTCTTCAGTCTGGATGCGTGTTCCATCATCACTGCGGGCCGATTCTCCCTCCACTGCATCCCAATCACGAGCGCTCTTCTGATTGTCATCTCTTGATTTCACTGAATCGTTTGCGAACACGGATTCTTGTAAACCAGCTGCGCTCGACCTCGAGCGGTCCTCTCCTGACGCCCCAACTGAGTCTGACGTCCATCCTGTAGACGTGTGTTCATTTGAACCCCTCATCTCTCGACCACCTGAACCTCCGTCCTTCTTTCCTGCAGGGTCTGCACGGGTGACTCCACCCTCTTTGCAGTCATCATTTGGTCCTGCTTTAAGCTCCGCCCACTCTTTGTTGCCGAGCGTCTGGTACGGCGTACCAGCCGGACTCAAGAGTGTGAGAGGAGGTTCCTCAGAGGGAGTGATGGGTAAGGGTCCGCCAACAGGGTCGGCAGTCCAAGATGAAGGGTTCAGGCCTCGAGGGCTGTCTTCATCTCCAGCAGAAGATGGCACCTTGGAATCGACAGATTCATCCGGTTCTTTATTTTGAGCCGGTGAGGATAAACCCTCTACTGCACTGGTGTCTGAATAATCACAGAGTGAAGAGCCATCCATTCTTGGTCCAGCAGACGCTCTCTGATCTCTATTCCAGGAGGAACTGTAGACCTGTGCTGCAGAACCCTCCACACTCGGCCATTTCTCTGAATCAGCGCTGTCCACTACAATCTTGTCCATTCCCTGAGCGGAAGATTGGCCTCCGGAGCCTATCCCCCATGAGTGATTTGCATAAGTTGGAGAGACGGAGGCGTCAGATGATGAGTGCAGAGAAACAGTAGCGTCTGAAAGAGATCAAACACTACATCAGGAATCAAAAAGAACACAAACACACGTACGGGACACTCAGCGGTTATTCTTCATGATTCATTCCACAGACTCACCAGAGGCGTCAGCTGTGCTTGCATTCGGAGAGGGTGTGACGTCCCCTCCCGGTCCACCCCCCAGCAACATGCAGGACAGTGGCGGCTGACCCCTCTTTAGTAGCACTTTTGGTTCCTGCTGGTTGCGGAAGCGCGGGGGCACCTCACGGGGCATGTAGCGCTGGGACACCGCGGAGGGGGGCTGTCCGTTGGCCACAGTGGTCCACTTTGCATTGTTCCCTCCCTCGGGGGTTTCAGATGAACCCCCGACACCAGGACAGGGGGAGAGTCCTTGGGTAGAATCAGACCGTGATGAAGTACAGGTGAGAGATGAGGCAGATAAAGATCCTAATTGAAAGAAGAAGAAACGTCGACACAGGATATCAAGAACAATTCACATTTTTGGAGTCGCTATTCCGTTTTTTATCTGATACTTGACCAAAAGAATGATTCATTATTTGAGATTTAAAAAATTCTTTCAGTGATTTCTGCAGCGCTACCTATAAGATGTGAATGACTTACTATGCATTTAACTAACTTTCCACAAAACCACAAACTTATATTTCTGAAAGATTTTGCATGCGATGACTGCTGAAAAAAGGGTTTATTTAAAAATAAATACAAATATAAAACTGTTATATAGGACGGTAAAACACATTTAAATGACACTTGGGTGAACAGAGGCATATATTTCATTGTTCATTCAAAAAAAAATCTCACATACTTGCACAAACACACACACACATATATATTCAGTATATGTAAAACACTAACCTTTAATACTGTCTTTAGTGCCCTGTTAAAAAAAAAACAGTATATTAGTTATTACAAAAAACTATCACAGGTCTGCTGACTCACTTCATAAAGCACACATTGGTCTGAAATTAATGTTTGATATGAATGTGTGTCTATGGGTTTAACTCATTTAAATAACAAGATTTGACAATATTCTACATCAGTATTTATATTCAGGTTATATCTTCATCAGAACACTGACTGTTTGTTTGTGCATCTCTAAAATGTGGATTTGAGAAGGTCAACAAGCATATGTTTTTACAATGATTCATTCCATCAATTTAATCTTTTAGATGCGTTTGTGAAGCTCAAAACTTAAAACCCAACGATTTATCTCCAAATGATGTGTTTGTTTATTGATGTCCAGACAGAATCCTTGAAAACTGTGCTGGTTTTACCTCCTGATGAGCGCTGTCTTCGGTCTTACAGTGACGGTCTTCCATGAACTGCTGCTCCCGTCCTGTTTCTGACACACATCACATCATCAGTTCATGTGAATTGACTCTTATACTGGACCAGGGGCGATTCTAGGATTTTCATTTTAGGGGGGCTCTGCCCCCAATGAGGGTATGATTAAAAAAATATTATTTGACTATTAGGGTAGGGTTGTATACTACTAACCTTATTGCTATTCACGATTTCATTGTATTCCTTGTATTTCATATATGGGAGTAGGAGCACTGTAGAACACTGTAAAAAAATGTAAACATTTAGATGTGACCAGTCACTAGAAAAGTTGGGAATGTAGATTTTTTGTACAATGAAGACTTCCTGATTCATTATTCACTGTACAAACACAAGTACACACGTTTCATTAAAAGTAACAACATGAATTATCAATTTGCCACTTCTATAAATCAATTCCTTAAAATAAAACAAAAATCCCTTTTCTCTACTCTTACTCTAATGTATCGTGTTACACTAATGATTCATTATTACTTAATGCAAAAAAATGTATTTAATAAAACAAAACAGAATAACTCCACATGGTGTTTCTCTCTCTGTGCCATTTGTTGCTTTCAGACAATGATGTGTGTATTTAACAATTTCTGTGCACGGCTGCATAATGTAATGCCGAGATACACCTTAATGTGTTTTAAATTTTAAAAAGTAAATAAAAATAAATCATTATCGTTTTCTAAAGTATGTTTTCATGGGTGTTAATCGCTTCATTTTTGTTGGAAGAAAAAAACAACTATCACACTGTGATAAGGGCTGAAGGTGAACGCAGTGAAGACGTACAGGTATTGGATGAGAAACCGAACCGTATATTGGTCCAGTAACATTATGTTAACTTCAATTAAAAGAAGTGCACCGATGGAGATGTCATATCATATCAATCTATCGCGTGCGTGCGTGCGCGCACACACACACACACACACACACACATCTTGTACTCTTTGATTTTCGCTCTGCTCGGCGCCCCTGCTGAAGCCCCCCTAAAAAGGGCCCAGTGACGCCCCGGTACTGGACATATTTACATTTACATTTAGTCATTTAGCAGACGCTTTTATCCAAAGCGACTTACAGAGCACTTATTACAGGGACAATCCCCCTGGAGCAACATGGAGTAAAGTGTCTTGCTCAAGAACACACTGGTGGTGGCTGCTGGGATCCAACCAGCAACCTTTTGATTTACCAGTTCAGTGGTTTAACCCACTAGACCACCATCTCCACATCTCGGACATATATGATCTGTTATCACAGGGCATATTAGTACAAAATTAGCTTTTAATAAACCCATCAGATTCAAATTCTCTTCTAAATACGTGTTGAATGGTTTAGTTCTCATATACAATAAAGTTTCTGGTGTCTTCTGTTTGGGTTTATATGTACAACGAGAGAACTGAGACATCTTTAACTGAAAATAATGATCTAAACTTTTTTTTTAAAGTCACGTGAGAGGGAACAATGTAACCTTGATAATGAAAGAAATACTATGGTTCAGCAGAATTAACTTCGCACGCCTGTATCATGTCATTTACATGCTACTTTATTAGCATGCTATATTAGCATTAAGTAGCATCCACAAGTATTGTGTGATCGTATTGTTTTTGATATCCCACGTGTAAAAAAATCTTGTAGCATACTGTAGTAACAGTAAATACTGTAGTAGAACACTAAAATATTTTTTACACTCGTGTTTAAAACACTATTATATCTAGGAAATGTACTACAGCTTGCGGTGGTGATTAAAAACACACCACAGTGTTTCTTAAGCGGCGTTATTCATTCCTCCACATGAACTTATCAAGCTAACATGCTAATGATGGCGCATTTACACTTAAACATGACAAATACACAGACATGGAGGTTTATTAACAGACGTGTCGTATCAAACAATGTTGATTAAATCATTGAATCGTGAGCTCAGCGTATATAAAACTGTTGTCTATATAATGCTCGAGTCTGTGTCGATAGCAAACAGCTAAAAACATTCAAAGAAAACTTCAGCACTGATATATACGATCAGAAAACAATCAAAGCAAACAGTTGCACGTGAACGCAACCCAGTCGTGTGTGCACGCGCGCTAGTGTTTGAGTTATGGGTGTGAGAAGTGTAAAATATCGAGTGTGTGTTTGTAAATGTTTGAGATTTGTTTTGCTCACCCGTCAAATCGGCCTGCCCTGCAGCTGCGCAGTGCGCACTGACGTCACAGCGAGCGTCACACGATGAGCCGCGAGCGAACGCACGCTCAGATCGATCGACACGTTACATCGAAGTATCGCGAGAACAAGTTCTCTAGACTTCCGTCGTTTTAAAACATATTTATTGCGGTGGCCGTTAAAGAATAACTTTTACTTTTTTTACTCGTGAAGATTGATATGTCTCACTGTTTGACACGTTTCATAATATAAAATGTGTTGTATAAAATAAACGATTTGTTGAATTTTTAGTATGTTCATTTTATGAAATAAACAATGTTAAATTGGTCCTATAGTTCGGTGGCGTTTAAAGAAACATATAGTACAGGGACATCTAGCGGTTGAGCTTGGTATCACAGTCTATATTTGTAAAGATATTTTAAAAAATATAAAAAAATCATTTTTAAATCTTGCCATTAAACATGTAGACACTTGCTGTTCACATAAATGAACATATAAACCATCAAATATAATGAACTCAATCATGAACATAGAGTCAATATGATTTTAAAGTGTTTATTGAGGAATAATTTCATTTAAAATGAATCACATTTGATTTTAATATCACAGTTTCAGTCTGTCATTAACACGTGATGCAGACAAAAAAATGTAATGAAATGTTTTCGTGTGTCAGAATAGTTCAGACAAACATTCTGTCATCATTTATTACCCTGTGGGTTTGTAAACCTGTATGTCTCTCTTCAATAGAACACAAAATAAGATATTTTGAGGAATGTCTCGGTGGTATTGTGTACATGCAATTGAAGTCAATTGAGTTATCAACATTCTTCAAAATATCTTCTTTTGTGTTCTGAAGTGATAAAAAAAGTGAAATATACAGTTGTGCTTGTGGACATGTGAGGCTCAGACTAAATTAAGGTCAATACTGTAACTTAAACAGCTGATATAAGATATACACTTGCTTGATATACAAAATGTCTAATATATGAAACATACGAACAGGGTTCACATTGTAATTGAGTCATATAGATCGTTTCATCGGTCGCGCGTGCCGCTGACCCCCAGTCAACTTCCGGTTTGTGTTTGGCTGGTGTCTAATATAACTTTGTTAATATTCATTCATATTATTATTTGATGTGTATAATATAAAATGTGTTGTATAAAATATATAAAATAAACGATTTGTTGAATTTTGTAGTATGTTCATTTTATGAAATAAACAATGTTAAATGGGTCCTCTAGTTCGGTGGCGTTTAAAGAAACATATGGTACACTGCCATCTAGCGGTTGAGCTTGGTATCTAAGTCTAAACTCAAAATACTGAAGAAGTTTAGTCAAGTAACGCTTCTCGGTTTCTTTAGATTGTTATCAGAATGAATCCACATGCGCTCTATTGTTTCATATGGGGGTTACAAAAGTGCGCATGCGCAGTAATGTTTGTCAAGATGAAAGCATCTATAATCCGTAAGCAATCTGTTTTGAAACATCCCTCCGATAATGAGAAATAAAAGAAGATGTTCAGGTCTGCTGGATGCGGTCCTGCTCCAGCCACACCACAGACCTCTGCTGAATCAGGATTGTGCTGCGGAGGACAGACAGAAGATCTTCAGTGCTGGTCCAAGTGTTGGGCTCGACCGTACAAAACATCATAGGAAGAGTCTCTAACTGCAGCTCCTCAATCTGACACGCCTGCATCACCTCCTCCTCCCTACAGCCCGATAACAACTTCCTGAAACAGAGACAGACACACAAAGAGACGGTTTTCACGTCTGAATGACATCAAGAGCTCAATGAACCTCAACTCCTGCTTTACAGCGCTTGGTCACATGACATTTGCAGTTCAAACGATTGGCTGAAAATGATCATCTTGTGGATCCAAATGATCGTGGAGCTCAGAGGAATCAGTTCTGATGACGGGATTCGTTCATACCTGAACTTTCTGCCTTTCTTATCTTTGGGTTTGATGTAGATGATGATGGGGTAGATGCTTTGCTTCAGAAGATTGTCTACACAGCTCACGGCCAGCGGGAGCAGACAGTGTTTCTCCTGAACACACAAACACACACATGAGGATCCGCCCCACTCAGTTTCTCATTGTGTGTATCTGTGTGTGTTTACCTGGTTTATAATCTCTTGAACACTCTGTAGTTTGATTCCCGTGATTTGATCTGAAGAGTTTAAGAGGAACACGCTTCGATCCTCACGCACACATCCCTCCAGCGGCTCTGCACACATTTCATTCATTCCTTCATGAACACAACATGAAAGAAAACATTTACCTTTCGTTCAGTGTGTGAATTATTTGAGGAGTGATGAAAGCAGTGGGCGGAGTCATACCCGGTTGACAGGTGTCAAAGTCCAGACCGGATTCTGCCGGCTGCAGGAGTCTCTCGATGATCGAGCGGGACAGAATGGACGGAGAGAAAATCACAGGACGCTTACTGGACACGTGAATCATCTGAACCAGACTGTAGGGAATCAACTGCTCCTCGTGACCTGACATACACACAAATACACACGCTACACAAATGTTCTCACAATCTGTTTGATTGGTTAAAGGGAGAAGTGGGAGGAGCTTACGGTTACTAAGTGTGTAGAGTACAGGAGCAGACGAGCCAATGGCGCGATAGTTTGATGCGACCGCTTTAATCAGACGAACACGCTCAGGAGTTTTCTTAGAGAACTACACACAGACACACAATAAACAAATTTGAGAGTGTGTTTGAGAGACGAGATGAGACAAGAGAGGGATACAGAGATAATCACCATCCTCCTGTAGTGATTCTGCTCCAGCGCCATCGTACGGAGTCTCACTAACAACAACTGCTGAGCCCTAAGAGACAACAAACACACACAACCACATGACATTTCACAAAGTGTGTGTTGTGTACCTGTTATAGTTGGGCACAGCTCCAGCCTGCAGTGCTTTGGTTGTGTGTTTATGTTGTGTGTGTGTAAATGTGTGAGTGTGTTTATGTTGTGTGTGTTTATGTGTTGTGTACCTGTCGTAGTAGGGCACGGCTCCGGGCTCCAGTGCTTTGGTTTGTGTTTATGTTGTGTGTGTTTATGTGTTGTGTGTGTTTATGTGTTGTGTACCTGTTGTAGTTGGGCACGGCTCCGGGCTGCAGTGCTTTGGCGGTGTGTTTGTCCACACGAACGCAGCGCCACTGATATTTTCCGTTGTAACGCGTGTCAGTGACGTGCAGCACATCATCGCAGTGAACATTGAGACATGGGGGGTCGCCGTGGGAACAGAGGTCAAGGTTCACACGCACATAGAAGGAATCAGCACCAGTGAAATCAGGAGACAAGAGTTCAGCGCTTAAATCGGAATATTCTGACACAGAGAGAGAGAGAATGCATTCATTATTCACAAATAACATCAGGTCTTTCATTAACACAATATTTAAAAAAAAGCAGTGTGTGTCTGTTGTGTTGTGGGACTCACTCTGTTGGTTGTGTGTGTGTTTCAGTGAGTCCGGTTCTGTCCACCACCGCAGAGAGAAATGAGCCACTTCAGCGGTGCACTGATGTAGAAGAACACAACCCCCCGCACACAGCACCTGATCCAGCTGACACACACACAGGCACACACAAAGACACACACACACACACACACAAGTGTGATGTCATGTTTGTCAGTGGAGTTCATATGTGTGACGGAGACTCGATCTCACCTCCAGTAACTCACTGCCCTCTCTCAGACCGCACCGCTCCGCACATGAGCCCCCCGTCACACTCTGAACAAATACACCCGTCCGGTTGCCCCCCACAAGAGTGATGTCATCAGCCAGACTGAGGCTTCTGGGAGAGGAAGACGGTACAGGAGACAATCTGAGAAAGAAATGAGAAGAAATAAGGTTTTTTCTACTTCAGTTCATTTAATGTAGCGTGTCTGTGTTCATGGTTCAGGTCAGTGAGATTTGAGGAGCTCATGGGACACAAACACAGAGAGAGGCACACTCGCACCCCATTGATGATGATGGTTTGGGCGGAGTCACACTGCTCAGATCAGGAGGAAGGAGCTGAGACGGCAGAGAACCCCACGAACTGCACAGAGATGAATCTAAATCTTCTGCAGCACACACACACACACACACACACAGACAGACACACAAACGTTCTGTAAATAATAATAAAACCACCATCTCAAGAGATGACCAGAGAGACACACACCTGCATTGGGCTCGATGTCATCACTCCCCAGAGAATTCAAATCGAATCTGTAAGCAGACCACAGCAGTGAGACACGTGTGTGTTGTTTAATAAATGTCATCATACACACAGTTAATATAATCACAACACTGTGCATTTATGCCTAAAGAACATCAATCAACTTTTGTTAAAACTTCATAATATTTTATTCTTATCAAACAAACTGATGTCATCATTCCACTGGAAGATCGAACATGTGTGTAATGTGTCATGTGTGTCATACTCTATGTTCACTCTGCGGTTGATAGAGTTCATACAGGGTGGAAATGGAAATGTAGACAGTCTGTTGATGTCCTTCTCTGCATTACACTCCTAGACACACGCACACACACAGAAATACTGATATGTAAAGAAAAGTGCTTAATACACATCATTTTAAATGATTTAATATTTGTCGTGGTTGTGTGAGACTCACCGGTGAATTAGAACAGCGTGTACCTGCGATCAAAAAACATTAGAATTAATTATAACATAATCACTTCACTGAACATCACACGCACACAAACACACACTGAACATCATGCCCACACATACATGCACTCACAACATCACACACACTCACACTGAACATCACATACACCACCGAACATCACACACACATGTTTGTGCAGCTATCTTTATGAGGACATACATTGACGCAACACATTCTCTAGCCCCTTACCCTAACCATCAGAAGTGAGTACCTGACCCTAACCCTCATCATAAACCCAACCTTAACCTGATAATACCTAAACCCTAAAACAAGGTCTTGACCCTCAAACAGCCCTTTAAAGGGGTCTCAGAAAGTGAGGACCGGCCTAAATGTCCTCACTTTACACTCTTAGTCCTCACTCTGCTGGTCTAAAACTCAAATTGGTCCTTATAAAGATAGATGAACAAGCACACAAACACCACTGGACATCTCACACACATGCTCGCACACACTCACCTTCAAACCGTTCGCTGTTTTGAGCTCCAGAGAGCGACTGTGAAAACACAATAATAAACTAAGAACACACACACAGAGAAAGGATGTTAAGAGTTGTGTGTGCATGTTGTGTTTCTGACCTTCCAGTGAGCTCCACGTGTGTGTAAACTGGGGCTCAGGTCTCCAGAACAGCAGGGCCCAAAACACTGATCCTCACTGAACAACGACACGTGAGACTGCACACACAGAAACACACCGTCAGCACTAGATGAAGTGTACACTCATGAAGAGAGAGAGAGAGAAGCTGCAGACATACACAGTTCAGACAGGTGGAGCTCTGCTCTCTCTTCTCATGATTTCTCTCCGTCTCTCTCTGCAGCTGCTCTAAACTGCTCTCCAGCTCTGCGATGCGTTTGCGCAGACGGTTCTTATCCAGCAGGCAGTCTGTGAACTCCAGCTGCAGACTGTCACGACTACGCAGAGCCTAACAAACACACACGTCATGTGTATTAGAGTGATCAACAAGACAAACAATCATAAAGATGAATTGTGCCTCCACTATACAGAGGACTTTGTGTATCTTCGTGTGTATTTATGTGTGTATGTGTGGTGTGTGTGTGTTACCTGGTCTCTCTCTCTCTCCAGCTCCATGATCTGGTTGAAGTAGGACACACATCGTCTCTGTTCTGTCTCCCAGTCCAGCTGTAGAGTCCTGACCCTCAGTTGCATCTGCTCACACTGAGACGCCAACTACACGCAGGCACATAAACACACACGCACATAAACACACACACACATAAACACACACACACACAAACGCACAAACACTGTGAGAACTGCAATTCAGCTGTGATTCATGAACCACTTTTAGTCTTCATGTGAGTCACATTTTTACAGCACAACTTCAGTACACAGAACAATATGTGTTATGTACACAGACACACACACACACCTTTTCTCTCTGTGCCTCTGAGGTGTCCATATCCCCCTGCAGTCTAGCGATAGAACAGCACAACTCCTGTCTCTGCTCAGTGGCTTCTCTCCGATCCTGCTGGAGAATTTCCAACAAAGCCTACACACACACACAAACCTAAAGATCATAAAAAACGTTTTGCATTTTAAGATAAAAAAATCGTTCTGTAAAATTAATAAACTGTTTTGACAGGAGTCCCCTTGTGTTGCTGTGCGCTCAGGTTTAGGTCCCCACCGGGATATAAAAACAAGGACACATACACAACACAATCAAAGGAAACACAGCGGTGACGGACGTGTGTCATGTGATTCTGACCTGATTTCCAGGGACACACTCTCTGTTCCTCTCATGAGGTTGGGGTTTGTCCTCCAGCACTAAGGGGGTGTGGCCACACACCTGATGGGTAAGAGAGGGGGCGGAGTCAACATCATTTGGTTTCTCCACCTCCTGCAGTCTCCTCCTGAGCTGTTCCACCTGACAGTGACATCACAAAGTGAGATGAACATACAAACCTTGTGTGTGTGCGTGTGTGTTTTTGTAAATTGGTGTATGATGTGTGTGTGCATGTTTTTGAGAGTTAGTGTATAATGTGTGCGCTTGTAATATACGTTTGTGTGTGTGTGTGTGCTCCCACTTGGCCAAATAATCAAAAAGTACCAAATTGCCTACCACAGCTATGCAGACGGCACTCAGATCTACCTAGCCCTCTCACCCAATGACTACAGGCCTATTGACTCTCTTTGCCAATGCATTGATGAAATTAACAGCTGGATGTGTCAAAACTTCCTTCAGTTAAATAAAAATAAAACTGAAGTCATTGTTTTTGGTAACAAGGATGAAACTAACAAGGTAAACACATACCTTGACTTAAGAGGTCTAAAGACACAAAGCAAGGTAAAAAATCTTGGGGTCATTTTAGAGTCTGACCTTAGTTTCAGCAGTCATGTCAAGTAATAAGCAAATCAGTGTACTACCATCTCAGAAACATAGCCAGAATCAGATGTTTTGTCTCAAGCCAAGATTTAGAGAAACTAGTCCATGCTTTCATCACCAGCAGGGTGGATTACTGTAATGGACTCCTTACAGGTCTTCCCAAAAAGACCATCAGACAGCTGCAGCTCATACAGAACGCTGCTGCCAGGATTCTGACCAGAACCAAAACATCTGAGCATATCACTCCAATCCTCAGGTCCTTACACTGGTTACCAGTTACTTTTAGAATCAACTTCAAAGTATTATTAATTGTCTATAAATCACTCAATGGTCTAGGACCTAAATACAGATATCAGATATGCTCATTGAATATAAACCAATCAGACTTCTCAGATCATCAGGATCAAGTCAGTTAGAGATAACAAGGGTTCACTCAGAACAAGGCGTGTCAATGTTTAGCTGTCACACCACCTGTAGTTTAAATACAGATTAAAAACACACTTGTGTAGATGTGCATTCACAACCATTTTTCTTTTGCTCTTATTCTTTTTATATATACACTCACATTTTTAATACATTTTATTACTGTATTTGTATTTGTGATTGTAGTGGAGTATGCGAGGCGAGACCGTGGTTCGAGGCCGGTAAGTAATTGTTAATTAGCGCCAGTGGTGCGCGCACCGGCCTCGCATCACGTAGGAGATTGGAGCATATAAAAGGAATGAGCGACCGGACCGTCGAAGAGAGAGGACCGGGCCCGAGCTTGTGTTTGTATTGTATTTATGTTTTATTTGCCGGCCGTCGTCCGTGAGGGGCGGCCGGCTGTCTATTAATGTTTATGTTGTTTGTTAGCCGGCGGTCGTCCGTGAGGGGCCGTCGGCTGTTATATTATTTATTAAATGTTTTTTTATTGTCTTCCGGTTCTCGCCTCCTTCCTTCCATACTTGAATCTTATTACAGTGATCATAAATCATTTGCATCTTGAAGATACGTCTTATCTCTCTCTGTCAATCATTTTATGTAAAGCACTTTGAATTGTCCTTGTGCATGAAATGTGCTGTAGAAATAAACTTGCCTTGTGAGTGAGTGTGTGTGTGTGTTTTTGTAAATTGGTGTATGATGTCTGTGTGCGTGTTTTTGTGAGTAAGTGTATAACGTGTGTGCTTGTAATATACGTGCGTGTGTGTGTTACCTCAGTGACCAGCTCTCTCTCACGAGTAGCAGATCTGCGTTGTTCCTCTAACACTCGTGAGTACTTCACCGTCTGATCCAGAAGTCTCTCCTTCAGTAAACCCAACTCACGACTACCAGACTCCCAATCCTGCCTCAGCCTGACACACACACTTTCATTGACTTTATTGTTTTAAAACGTATTCTATAAAGACTTTTTGTGTATATGTGATTGTTCACCTCTCCAGTTGTATTCTGTCCTTTTGAAGCTCTTGTGCTTTGTGTTCAGCTCTGCTGCGCTCCTCCTCGGCCACACGGCAGCGCTGAGAGAAACGCCGTTCACACAAACGACTCATACGCAACTGCTCGCGCAACTTACGCACCTCAACCAGCAGAAACTGAGTCAGACCCTCCGGACCCTCCTCATCTACAACACACAATATAAGTCAAGCCTCTTTACACTTTACCAAACATACACACAGTTGTGTGAACACACACACACAATATAACACAACAACAAACTGATTAAAAAATACACAAAACACAGAGACACTGTTGTGTGCACACACGCACGCATACTTACACACACATAGAAACACACTCACAGACACATACCGAGCATGATGGAACAGCGTTGTGTGGGTTGTTCTCCTGTGAATTGTGTGTATTGTTCAGGATGGTAGAACTCCAGTGACTCCATGAAGGCCTGTAAACCCCGCTGGCCACGCCCCCTCAGAATGTCCAATAAACGACCTGCAGCGAGCACACATCAGCCAATCAAATCACTTAACAAAACAAGAACACACTAACTGACATATTTGTACATTTACAGAAGTTTGTTTCATTTGTAATTTAATGAATTGAATTAAGCTGTTGTAATGTTTAAATAAAAATTATATTTTTCTAACGTTAATGAATCATGTGTGTGTGTGTGCGGATGTGAGTGTGTTTTTATATCCCGTTGGGGACCTAAACCTGAATGTTCACCAACAGATGGGGACTTGTGTCACTGTCGGGACAAAAATTGAGGTCCCCATGGGCACAAAAGCTTATAAATTGTACAGAACAATATTTTTTTAAATCTAAAAATGCAAAAAGTTTTCTATGATCTTTAGGGGATAAAAAATACAGTTTGTACAGTATAAAAAACATTACGCCTATGGACTGTCCCCACGGAGATAATAAACCAGACATGTGTGTGTGCGTGTGCGCGCATGTGTGTTGTGTGTGTGTTCTCACCAGCTTTACTGATTCTCAGTGGGAACTGACTGGAGTTCAGCACCTCGTCTTCATCCTGCTCATCGATGACTTTACACTGACGCAGGTACGGGGTGAGTTTGGCCGGGTTTAACAGGCGAGTGAGTTTGTGTCGGACTCCTTCCACTCGCTCCCACAGCTCCTCATACTTCTCCTCCTCTGACGCGTCCAGACTCTCGTCTCCCAGCGGCCATTCACCTGCACACACACACATCACGTTCACCTGTCAGGAGAAATAATCCATGAATGTGTGTGTGTGTGTGTGTGTGTGTGTGTTAAATGCGATACGAACATACAGACATGCTGAAATGTGTTGGTACAGCTCATTGAAATAACGCTTCATTCCTCCTGAAGAGTGATGAAATGAAAAGCTATTGTTTCATGTATGATAACATGGCCTGGACACATCTGTTGGTACCCCTTAGAGAAGATCATCCATCATTGGATTATCTCAAGACTATCAAGGCATTCTGGAGCCAAACGTACTGTCCAGTGTCTCAGTCGCAGGTTAAGCGTCCTCCAACAGGATGAAGACCCAAAACACACAGCTCAAATCACCCAAGAATGGAGACGAACAAAACATGTGAGTATTCGGAAGTGTCTCCTATGAATCCTGATCATCTATGGAAAGAGCTGAAACCTGAGGTCTGGAGAAGACATCACACCCGAGACAGCTGAAGCACTTTGCTCAGGAAGAGTGGGCCAAACTACCTGTGAACAGGTGCAGATTGAATAAAAAATCTAAACCAAAGGCTGATTTCTATTCAATGTGGAATAAACAATGGTGGGTTGCCAAATTGTGCATTCTTCGTTTTTTGTGGAGGGGTACCAACTAATCTGAGCATGTCTGTACATGTTAATCTACTGTGTGGGGAGAAGGAGACAGTGATGTCTCACTGCTGAAGAATGCAGACGGTACCAGTGAGAGTCAAACACCAGAGAGAGAGTTAACAGACACTTTCAACTTTGATCTGATCACCGGTCAGAAGAACAAACGTGATGATGAGTTTGTTGTTGACATTGACAAGAAGAGTCTAGAGATGTAAATGAATGTGGTAAGCAGAGATCAGAACTTGTTTTCAGTAGATCAGGCACAGACAAAACTTATTTAGCCGTTTAGTCGTTTCCACTTCAATTGACTCAACTTGTAGTCTCTGAATTTATTTATTCAACTTAACATCTTACATTTTTCTGTCTCAAGTAGTTTGTAAGTTGACTTGAAAGGAGAATTTGTCGCTTCGACTCAAAACCGCTTGTTCTTCCATTCTACCGCTCGGAAGTACCGACACGTGGTGTTATAAAGAAAACCAAATTCAGTAAAGATGCCTTGAGGAGAACATGGGGAAATTTTTGATTTGCAAGGAAAGTTTCCCTTAAAAGCAGTTACATGCCTGTAAAGTTAAAGTTTACATGTCGTTATAACAATTAAAAAAGGGTAGAATGCCACTTCTATATACCATTTATATAATGCGCTTTGAATTGCCCTTGTGTATGAAATGTGCTGTATAAATAAACTTGCCTTGACTTGCCTTACAGCATCTGCTAAATGTAACTATTCTCTAAGTTTCCCATTCCTCACTGCTTTAAGTCTCCCCAAATCCTACTGGTTCTTCCTGCGAAACACTTGGCAATAGTGAAAACGGGAACTTAACATTAGTTCACTCTTGCATTGTGTTGTCCAGAAGTGACACGATGTCGCAACTTTTTAGAAAAAAGTTTCTTTTCCATGTTATTTAGAGATTAAAGTTAGGAAAGGTAAAATAACTCCTGACTTCTCTGAATAACTTTAGCCCTAATTGTTCATGTTAAGATTTGTGGATATGCTTGCATTTACCTGCTATATGTGACCCTGGACAACAAAACCTTAAAAAGTCTTAAGGAGCACAGGAACATTTTTAGTAATAAATTTTAGCCAAAAATATGTGGTATGGGTAGAAATTACATATTTTGTAAAATTATCTGAACATTCAAGCCACTGATACCAGGTTAAGTTTACTTACAATACTTTGATGTTGTATATTGTATTTGTTCAATAATAAACTCGCTATGGCTAATAATCCTATTGCTATTATTTATCTTCTCTGAGGTAAATGTGACCTGTGTTGTCTTCTTGTCTTCCTACAGGTGATGCGTTGAATTGTGCGAATACACAAGGAACCATGAAAGTAATTTTTACTGTATTGCTAACCACCTTATGAGTCATTTAATTGTTAATATTGGTTTACTCTTGCTTTTTGTAGTTTTACGGTTGTATGTGTGAATGTATGTCTTAACGTTTTTTGTATAACAAAATGTTTTTATTGTTATTTACGGCTAACACTGTACAATAAAGTCATTTTTAGGACAGACTGTGCAGGTAATGGACAAGTATGTCTACTAAACTTTTTTAATTGAAAATACTTTGAAAATTAAGTACATAAAACTTAACTGAATCGGAGCAAAAAGATAAGTAAAAAATGTAAGTTGGGTGAACAGATTTTTTCACAGTATTATGGAGATGATGATGTAGCTAGAGAAGAACGTGAACATGAGTGTGAGGGGTCGGTGTCGCTCTGTCAGAGAACAACAGACAGGTCCAAACACATGCTGGAATCTCTCTGAATGAATGTTTCACACTGAAGGAATTCATCACCGTTCACAAACACTATTCTGACGTCAACACATTACACTTACACAAAGATGAAACTACAGTCTATTACTAATATTAATAAGAATATTCTAACACACAATATTTACAGCACACAATATATACACTGACATTTTATAAGTAGGTCATAAGTGATGTCTATGTGTATGTACAGTATCAGAGAGGTGAAATGTGGAGTGTGTCAGGAATAAACGTAATGAAAGAGTAAAATGTCTCACCACTCATGATCCAGAACAACCGAAGAGATCAGAACGAACTGAAGAGAAAAAAGAGCGGAAAAGGACAAATGAGTTTGTGACGCTCACACCTACAATAAACACTCCCGACTGATCACTACACACACAGAGTGTACCTATCTCGCTTCTCTCTCACCCCTCTCTCTTTCGCCCCCCTCTCTCTCACTCTCTCTCCATTTCTCTCACTCAAGCCCCCCTCTCTCTCTCTCGTCCCTCTCTCTCTCTCTCTTGTCCCTCTCTCTCTCTCTCTCTCTCTCGTCCCTCTCTCTCTCTCTCTTGTCCCTCTCTCTCTCTCGTCCCTCTCTCTCACCCCTCTCTCTCTGTCTCTCTCTCTCTCTCTCTCTCTCCCTCTCGTCTTATCTCTGTTTGAGAAATGACACATTAATGAATAAGTCTCTGAGTTTTGAGCGGCAGGTGTTGTGTTGTGTCGGCTGGTGTTAATCATTAAACGTGGGTCCGGTGGGTTTGGTCAGACTGTGGGTGTGTTTGTGACCTGTGTCTTGACTCACACAGTGTGTTTGTGGATTTCTGCCACTAGAGGATGCTGTGCAAATTCACCACACACCAGTCTGTTCAAATCGGAGTCCTAAATCTGACAGAACAATGACAGCCAAACACCTTTAACAACCTGTGTCTGCTGGTGTCAGATTTGTTGTGTTGTGTTGTGTGTGCCCTACACTATAACTTCACTTTAATAAAGGACACTTAAGCAAAGTCATTTATTTGACACATTTTGAGTACACAACTAGTTTACGACTACATTTTTCTGAGAAGTTCATCAAAAGTGAAAGTATACTTTCTCATGTGTGTGGTTTGTTGTGTTTCATGTTGTGTTGTGGCATCACCTTGTATGATGTTGTTGTCTTGATCTCCAGAGCAGTTTGATGTTGTTCTGTCATCTCCTCCATCTATCTCGCTCTCTCTCTCTCTCTCTCTCTCTCTCTCTCTCGTGAGTTCAACAGTGTGTCTTTGTGTGTAGCAGTGGGTGGAATGTGCCGGAGGGCAGAAGTGTCCAGCGGTCATGATCTCCATCTCTGATCGATACAAACACACAATCACAGCTTTGTCCTGCAGAAGAACGCCTGCTTGTGTTCATCTAGACAATAAAAGATGTCAAAGCTGTTGCTGACATTAAAGAGACAGTCCACCCAAAAATAAAGATTCTGTCATGAATGAGTCATTCCTCAAGTAGTTGTGCTCTGTTGAACACAAAGAATATCAGCAACTGAGGTTTCCGGGTTAGTCAAAAAATGGCAGTCAAAGGGGCCCCAGAACTGTTCGTTTTCCTAAATCCTTCGAAATATGAATTATAATATTGAATATTTTTTTATTTCTGTTAAATACGTTAGACGATATTGTATATAATAAATATACAAAAAATGTACAATATTTTTTTCTTGTATTGTAGTCAATAGTGCCCCAAATATCAGTTGCTGACATTCTTCGTAATATCTTTCTCTACGCTCATCAGAACAAAGACTTTAATACAGGTTTGAAACCACTTCAGGGTGAGTAAATAATGACAGAATAGATTTTTTTGGGTAAACTAACCCTTAACAGAATCTAGACTTAAACTGTTATGATTCCACCTCTCCTTGTCAGGTATTTCTTGGTCTAGAGGTTTGTTTCAAGTGGGAAAGAGACGATTTCTTCTCTCTCTAGTCTGCGTCATCGTTCCTACCCTCCTGTTTCCTAGTTTGTGTTAATTAGCTTCCCTTGAGTGTTTATACCCTGCACCTGTTCCCTCTTAAGTTTGTTCCCTATAAAGAGTTCTCATGTTTCATTGTCCTGTGCGCGTTCATTGTAAGTTGTTCCTGTAGTTTGTTGCTGTTCCTGTGAAAACCTTGTTGCTGTTGAAGTTCCTCGTTCCCCAAGTTCCAGTTCCCTTGTGTCTTGTAAGTTTAGTTTAGTGTTTGTTCCTAGTGTTTGCTTTTGTAATTTAGTCAGTCTTTGTTCTTGTCTTTATTTATATATATATATTACCCTATCTTGTTTTCCCCCTCGTGGGTTTTGTTTTGCCTGTTTTGTAGTGTTCTTTATGTTTAATAAATACAGATTCAAAGCACTTCTCCATTAACAGGGTCAATGTTATCATCAGACTTCTGTCATGTGTGATGTTCAGATCTGTGATTTTTCAGTTTCTCTTCATTTCGATCCAGGAGATGCTTTCATGAAGTCATGGAATTCTTAAAGATCATTTGTATTGACATCCAGTGCTCTCGCTCCCGTCTCCAGATGCTTGTCTGTGTGTTGTGGTTGTCCTGACACCCGTCGAGCTGAGAAAGATGTTTCTGGAGTGTATCAGCAGGTCTTCAGGATTGATGGAAGCATCTGTGTCCTTTACTTTCTGTTTTACAACACTCTCTGTACACATTCTTTGGGGTGTTAATCACTTTAAATTCAAGAACTGCTGCTGAACAACCTTTAGGAATAAAATAAAATAATTATAGAGGGATTCAAACATGGAGCACCAGAAGAAACCAACAAAACATGAAGTGAAGAACTCAACATGTAAGCAAACATCATCATCGTCCATCAATGTGAGATAAAGAGATCAATTCATAAGACATTCAGACATTATTATTATTATTATTAGTATGTGTAGTTTTTTATATCTGAGAGTGTGATGTGAATGATAAACTTCTCGTTTCATAGTCGTTTGAACTGCACAACACGTGAGTTGTGTCCATCTATGACCAACAATACAAACACCAAAACTCACACGACTTCCACTGTAATTAGATTAGATTAGATTCAACTTTATTGTCATTACACATATACAAGTACAGTGTAACGAAATGTAGTTTAGGTCTAACCAGAAGTGCAATTAGCAAGTGCAGGATATACAGTGTGAATAAATACAGAATACAATTTTAGGGAAATACTATACAAATGTTGTATGAAAATATGACAGTCGGTATGTGCTATGAACAATATATACAGAAGGCTATATACTGTGAACATTAATGTACAGGTGGTTATGAACATATAACAATATAGACAATACAATAGTGCAAGTGACTTGAGTGTGCATTAATTACAGACATTAGCTATTAAAGTTGCAGTGCAGTAGATGAGTCAATGCGGTTATTAATGGTACGGTGCAGTACATGAGTTAATGCAGTTATTGAAGTTATAGTGCAAAACATGAGTAGATGCAGATAATACAGTTACAGTGCAGTAGATGCGTTAATGCAGTTATTGAAGTTACAGTGCAAAAGATGAGTGGATGCAGTTAGTTATGCAATAGATGCAATAGATGAGTTACAGTGCAGTAGATGAGTTAATGCAGTTATGAAAGTAGTTTATTAGTGCAAATGAGCATTCAGTGTAATATTCCAATATTCAGTGTAATGAGATGAACTCCACACCAATGTGAAAAATACGATAAGATTTGAGGTAAAACATGATTTATGTTGATTTATTTCATGTTTTGTGATTATTTGACGCTTCTCCAGTCACAGATGCCCGCGCGTGCACACTACATGCGCTGTTGCGCTTGGTTTCCCGCTCCACCGAGCTCGTGCCCGTCACGACGGCTGCAGTGCGCGCGCACAAACTTCATACAGCGCGTGTGGAATATGTGACGCTGATCTGCGTTTTTACGGTAAGGGGAAAATATCTCATAGACTCGAAATACAGATTTGATTTGACATGTTTGAGACGCTGTGAATGCTTTATTATTTCATTCACATTTGT
Source organism: Triplophysa tibetana (assembly GCA_008369825.1). Lineage (NCBI taxonomy): Eukaryota > Metazoa > Chordata > Actinopteri > Cypriniformes > Nemacheilidae > Triplophysa > Triplophysa tibetana. The sequence goes on along the minus strand of CM017913.1, from coordinate 26,928,575 downwards.
AATGTTTACTATTTTAATCGCGGACGACATAAAATACTATTGTAAACTGTATCAAAACTCCCTGAGACTTATGTTGTTGAACGTTACCAAAGTAAATATTACATTACAGTGTTTTCTACAGATAACACCAGAGAAAGTGTACTATTACAATATATAAACGGACATAATACAGTTCACTTCCATATTTTATGTGGGATTATCAAACCGTTATAATGTAAATAAAATGAACATGTTATAAAAACATGATTTAATCACTTGGAGTGTTTGGGATAAAACAAAGCCTGTTTCTTTATTTTTATTATGTCATTTACTGTATAATGCTTATGGAAACTTTCTCCGTATTTAGACTAATATATAAATATTTGATATAGACTGCTAACAGTTTTACATATAATTGGATCTAATATGTTATCATTGATCATCATAAATATGAAATAACATGTGATTAATTTGTGTGAGAGCGCTATTGAATTAGATTGTGTTTTTTGTGTCGTTCTCAGGATACGTGTTGTGTTGTGTTGTGGAAATAAGAGACAGACTGACAGACGAATGCAGTGAAGGAAGAGAGAGAATAATCCAGATAATCTCTGCTGGTCAAACCCCTGTGGTGACGCAGCGGGATTATACTCATGTGGTTTTCTTTGGGGTCTGCGGTGGTCTCAGTGTAAAACACAAGATCTCAACTCAGATGAACATCACACACACAGGACAAAAGGATCATCTCAACTCATATGTATCTGACATAACGTCACATCCCTAAAGCGACAGCGTTCAATGTGTGAAAGATATTTAGTGGAAATATGATTTGAAGACAACATTTAAAAAGATCTCTTGGAGTAAACCAGCGTTTAGTTGTGGGTTAGGGTGCAAGAGATGTGTGTGTGTCTTTCTGTCAGAGTTTAGTGAAAAGATGTTTTAACACCAGTGAATCCTATTAGACGTCTTTAACAGGTTATTTATAAACGTTCAGTAGAAAACTTCACTGACTGACACCTGAAGACACACACAGTCTCTAGACGAGTTGTCTTTTAACAGATGTGTGATGGACAGAGTTTATAAAGAGCACTTCCGGTGGTGTCCATTTGACGGGGGTCAAACTGGGGCAATCTGAGAACTACAAATGATTTCCTAAACAAATGACTTTAAATTCTGTGATTTATTTAATTAAATTTCATCAGATATTTCCTGACTAGCTCATAAGTCAAATTACTAAACAGTTTTTAAACAGATTTCTCTCTTTCTTCATTGATATTTCTGGTCAGTGAGCGTAATTGTAGATTATTGTTCAGTATGAGTTTGGGAAAACTGCCGGTGATTAAAGGACTGGTGTCCACGTCTCAGAGCAGACGGCGTTTTAAAAGCGATCTGTCCGTGGACATGATCAGTCCGCCCCTCGGGGACTTCCGGCACACGATGCACATCGGCCGCGGTGGAGATGTTTTTGGCGACACCTCATTTCTCAGCAGCTACGGAGGTCCAGCTCATGATGAAGAACCAGATTCACCATCCGGATCGAGACCCGCGCGCTTTCTGTCCCGCACGCTACGACACGTACGGAAGAATCCTGCGGCGCGACTGAGAGGAGGGTCACGTGACCTCTCCTCACCGCCACCCTCCGTCTCTCCCATCATTAAAAACGCCATCTCACTGCCTCAGCTGAACCTGGACGCTTCCAACGGGGGCCTGAAGAGGACGCTCCTGTCCACCTCCATCAGCTCACCGGCTGACTCGCTCTTCTCTTACAGTAAGAGCCTGAAAATACACACAACACCAAATATACTGTTTTCATATTTCATCTTTAACAGCTGTCAATTCTGTTACATGTAAAAAATATGTTTTAACGTTTGATTTTGAACACACACACAAATCTGTCAATTCTGTTACATGTCTATGTTGGTAACAGTGTTGACGGTAACAGAGGGGACCATTTCAAGCTTTTTAGCCAAAACCTCCACTTGCTAGCATAAATACTATGAACACGTGACATTAATATCACTTTGAAAATGAGCTAACAGTATTGACGGATTGGGAAACAAGAAATCATGATTTAACCCTCATAAGACACTTTTACAAATAATATATTATTGCTACAGCCTGAAATATCTTTTGATCTAACAAACAAAAAATAATCATCATGTCAACAGACAAAGAAAAGAAATGACATCAGACACCTGCACACATTCTCACAGGTGAATACACACACATGTGCAGTGAAATGAAACAGGTACTCACGTGTGTGTGTGTGTGTGTGTGTGTGTGTGTGTGTGTGTGATGGGTCTAGTAGTGTCCATATGCAACAGTCTTTAATATAAAAGTACATGTACACATATGTACCTGCCAGATCCCTACGCTCTCCAAACGAATGATGTCTTGTGGTGCCATCCCATAAAGGTAAAAAATCTGTCTCGCGCACCTTCTCTGGATCGGTTCCACCTATGTGTAATGATCTGCCTGCTGCTACAAGATCTGCAGATTCTGTGTCCATCTTTAAGAAACGCCTGAAAACACATCTCTTCCGTCAACATCTGACTGATCTGTTCTGGCTTCTATTTCTTCTCTACTCTTAAAAAACTAACTAACTCAGCTCTGTATACTGTGTTAGGTTATATGAGATGATGGCCGGGCAAAGGGTTATGGGAAATGTAGTGTGTAGTGTGTAGATAGTTCAGGTGATGTGGATAGGGCCCTCTTGTGGCTATGAGAGGGAACTGCAGCTTGTGACATTGGGGGCGTCTGTCTTTAATCATTGTCTGTCTGTTTGACCTATCCATCTAGAATTCTGGAATTTCCCTGGTTATGAAAAACATGAAAGCACTTATATACAAATATATAAAATAAAACACTTGAATAAAGTAGCAAAAGAATGACACGCACGCACGCACGCACGCACGCACGCACGCACGCACACACACACACACATGTGTATCTCTGTGGGGACAGTCCATAGGCGTTATGATTTGAATAATGGTACAGAAACAAGACCACACAAACACACTGCCACCTGCTGGACATTGAACATCACACTTGTTTCATAAAGCAGCACCATTGATGAAGTATATAATATATGAATATTTTATAGGAACATGTCTTTTAAATCTCTTTTTATCTTACAGGAAAGCGACGTGTTTCTTTTTAAATGCCACAGAGCTGTTAACATTTATTAATGCTCAATGATTTCAGATGAATGAATATTTGTAATTATTAACGATAAAATCTGCACACAATCTTTTACTAAGAACTTTTATATTACTTTAGTTTTTATATTAAATATCGTTTTTATGATATTATAATGAGAGTGACCAGAGATCAGTAGTATTCAGGTATTAGTCAATAATCTGATGTTCTGCAGGTCTTCTGGACTCTGGATTTGTCACACTGCCTCATTTCTCTCGGATGGATCAGAACTTCAGAGAAGCGTCAGGAAGTTTGTGTTCAGACTACAGAAGGAGTTCACTGCCTGAGAACAGCGACATGACACTGACACGATCTGATTCTCTCACCTCCTTCACCGTAGACCTCGGGCCCTCCCTCATGACTGAGGTTCTGGGTTTGATTGACAGCTCCAGAGGTCTCTTCAGCAGCAGTAAGGACTGGGATATGGAGGAGAGTTCATCCGTCTCTCCACAGGATGATGATGATGATGAACAGCTGAACATGTGTCCGGTCAGAGAGGAGGTCAGGATTGAACCTCAGAGGTTTCAGGAGGCTGCAGACGTGCTGGCGCGTCACTTTGGAGGAGAAGGAGGATTGATAGAAGAGGAGGGTCACAGATCTTCATCTTTCAGACACGAGAGAGCGCTCTACACCTTCACTGAAACAGAGGAAGAGATCAACCTATGAGATGCATCCACAGTAGATCTCTGATTCCAGACAGCAGTACTGCTCATTTCATCTACAGTGACATTTATTTACATCTGCTTACAGAAGACTATACTTACTACTTTGAATTGTTTAGATTTATTAACATTTCTGTTCCATACATCAGTGTGTTATATAGAGAAGCAGTATTATGGTTTATGGAGTAAGTGATGATGACATCATTTTACATGAGAAGAAAGTGTCTTATGTGTCCTTTTCTGCCACGTCTGCATCTGTCTTTATGGCTGAAGAATCTGACAGGTTCAACTGTTTGTTTATGTCTCAGTAATGTCTCTGTTTATTCTGTACTGACAGACTTTAGACAGCTTGTGGCTTTGATATTTTCATGTGATGAAATGAATTTCCAAGCAATGCATCAAACGTGAATGTTTTAAATCATATGGAAGGTTTGACAAACGACAAATATTGGTTTAATAAAGACTAGTGTTAAGTGTTACATGAATTTTAAACCAACGGTTGCGTTTGATAATATTTTACAACAAGGGGTTAAATTGAGCCGGGTTTGATACCTGCTGTGCCCCGGTATAAATCTCTCGTTTAAGTATCAATTTACATTACATTGAAACATTGATTTACACTTATATTGATGTCGGATGGAGAAAAGATACATTGTGTTTGGAACGCACCAATCATATTGATGGCTATTTTCAATTTGAAATGCAATAGGCAAATGGCAATGCAGAATGTAAAATGACAATGCAATTGTGTATTTAAATATACATTTTGAATAACACATGTGCAACATTAAGTGCAAAATGAAAAAAAAAGATATATATACATCAATTACATTTGTCAGTTCCTACAGTATTTTTAATATGTAATTTAAATGGACATTTTTTACGCTCTTTAAGTTGCAAGATTAATATGAAAACCTGTTAATGCATTTAGGGAAAATAACATTTGAATGATCATTTGCTACAGTTTTGCTGGACTATCTTAAACATAGATAATCAGTCCGGGCAATTCATTTTCCTTTTGCAACTTAAAGAGTGTTAAAAATCCATTTAAATAACACATTAGAACTAGTGTAGGAATTGAGGAATGTCATTGACATCATTGAATTTGTATTTCATTTTCCACTTAATTTTGCACAAGTGTTTTTTAAAATGTATATTTAAATGAAAATTGCTACCAATATGCTTCCATATCTGTGCGCGCTTGTGTCTATTTTCTGCAGCGTTCAGCTGCTTTGCCTGCATTCGGGACTCAAAGACATGACCAGTTTTTGGGTGAGTTACTCTGAAAATTTATAAATTAATATTTACAAATGACATATTTAATAGTGTATTTGGATTACTGTACAAATTAAAATCTCAAAAAAGTGTTTAATGACTTCTTACTAATTACTTCTAAAACCTATATCAAGCTTGATAAGTTAAGTGATTTAAGCACAGACACGAAACAACTCTTCATTTATTCAAATAAATAATATAAAACTACATAAAGTGTTCTTATTAACTGACTAAAGTATTACAAATGTGAAAGAGATACATTAATGCACACATTTTATAGTAAGACTTCAAATTTTAATGTAAATCATATACATTACACAGTATTTAGTTCAATTACATCAGAAGTAACTGTTATTAAACTACAGAAAGAACTTTTCAATGAAAAAGTAATTAAATGACAGTGACTAATTACTCAGCAGAGGCGGACAGAGTACACAGCTTCATTACTTGAGTAAAAGTACAGATACTCCATGCTAAATTTTACTCAAGTACAAGTAAAAGTACTACAGTCAGATGTATACTTAAGTAAAAGTACTGAAGTACTTGTTTTTAAAGGTACTTGAGTATCAAGAGTAGATTTTCTAAATATTGCATTACTACTGCCACAGTGCTTACATTTATGTACAGAAACGTCCTACATGGAGTAATGAAAAATGTTAATGTTAATACCTTGGAGAATGTAAAAGGAATTGAAAGTAAAATCAAGTCGTTTTCATCTTTTACCGTGTTGCTTTATTTAACATTTATAAAACATATATGTGGCAACTCAGTGTGTGTGTGTGTGTGTGCGTGCGTGCGTGCGTGTGTGTATACTGTACTTCAATTCAATCAAATGTCATGAAGTCCTTGTTCAACTTGAGGAGAAGTTGGTTCTCAAAATTCTGTGAATGAATTGATCCACTCCTTGGGGTGAAAAGCAAACCTGTTATGCCAAAAAGCCTTTCACACGCTGCTGAAGCTGGCAGGGCTGTGTTGAGCTTTAGTGAGAGGTTTCGCACAGCTGGATAGGAGGCCAGTGTATTCACTCCTTCAGCTGTAGCGGCTAGGTATCCATCAAGTTGTTTACTTATTATTTTAAATAGGCGCTATCTTTATAAATAAACCACAGATTTGAGCTTTAAAAAACGAGATTCTTGACTGAACAACTCTTAAAACTACATTTCGTGACACAATAACAATAGTATTTTGAAATTTCGCGGCGTTTCTTGCAAACAGACAACCACCTAGCACTTGCCCTTCCCACAAGAAGCGGATGTCACCTGAGACGCGCGAATGTATTCAAAATGTTCAAGCGGCAAACTGGACGCGGTAGACGCCAATTTGACGCTTTATCCGCCTTTGGTGTGAACGCAGCATGATCCAATATTAGTTTTTAATATTTGTTGATGCAATAACACTAATTAGGCTTTTACATTTTTTGTATGATAAAAAAGACGTTTCGTACTCGAGCTCAGCCTAGAAAAGATACATTGTATGTATTGTATATACATTGTATATATTGGAAGCTCAAACAAGATCATTTATCGCAGATGTTGTTCAGCAGACAGACGAGATGATTCAGTCATTTAATATCTCAAAGCTGGGCTACAACATCAGCTGCATTCAACAGCTCACAGATCACATCAAGACAAGAATAACACAATATGAGGAAGAACCAGTGACTTATGTGTTCAAGAATGAATTCTTCATTGATTTGTTGTTTTCTATATTTAAGAGAGTAAACAACACAATCACTGACCAACACAGAATGTTCAGAGAAGCAACTGACCCTGTTTTCTATGTTAAAAAGAAGAGAGACGAATACTATAGTGTTTTCCAGAAATACTGTCATGGAGCAACATCAGCTGCTATTTTTGGTGAGATCATCTGTCAGAAACTGAAAGAACCCATTGAACAGAGTGTCTACAGACAGACCGCCAGAGATTTAGTAGATGAGATGAGATCAAACTGTCCATCACTGAATGGAAACAGATCAAATCTGGAGAAACACATCCTAAGGAGACTGGCAGAAGAGGAGAACTTTGACAAATACATCAATTACATTTATGATCCTAAAGATCACTTCAAGAGTTTCATCAGAGATGAAGTGAGTCAGTACATCAGAGATCAGTTCAGTGTTCAGCTCAAGATGAATCAGAACATTGAACTCCTGCAGAAGAAGATCATGACAGCAGCACATGAATCTACTCAACATGTTCAAGAGAACAGAGGAAATGTTGATGTGTGGTTGAAGTTTTTCACACAGAAGCTCTCAGATGTTCTGATGTTTTCTTTGAAGGACTTCAGTGGAGTCAAACATGATGATGTTGATGATTTCAAACTTCTTGAAGATGTGATAAGAAAAGACCTTCCTTCAATAACATCAGACATCAGTAGGGAGTTCAGCACAGATTCATTTAAAATCAAACTGGATGTGAACAACAGATCAGATGAGATTCTGATTGATCACTTGTGTCAGTGCTGTTGGGTTCAGTGTCCGTTCTGTGGAGCCATCTGCACCAACACACTAGAGAACCATGATGGAGATCACAGCGTTACTTTTCATAGAATGAATGGACTGATGGGAGGAGATTACTATGGAACACAGGATCTCTGTGTTGAATTTTGCACAACTCTAGTGGCAAGTGACGTAAGTTTCCTTGAATCAGAAAAGTGGTTTAAATTCAGGGAATACAGAACAGCGGGAAAAGTGTATGAAGAGTGGAACATCACCCCTGATGAATCTAAGCTTCCCTACTGGAAGTGGTTTGTGTGCAAATTCCAGAACGTTCTGGAAACATTTTATGAAAAAAAAATTCAGAATGAGGGTAAGATTCCAGAAGAATGGAGAAAATACACTTTCGATCAAGCTATTGAAAGTTTGGAAAAAAAATGTATACTGTAGGTAAAAGGAGATAAGAAGATAAAGTTACAGTACATTGTAGATGTTTACATTTCATCAACTGGTCTTTTCTCTTTAAACGATGGCATTTTATATAGATTTACATTAACATTTATTCATTTGGCAGATGCTTTTATCCAAAGCGAGTTACAAGTAGGGTGCAGTGGGCAGCTATCACTGCAGAGCAAACAGGGGTAAGGTGTCTTGCTCAAGGGCACTTCTGTCATTTCATGGTGGCACTGAGAATTGAACCAGCGACCTTCTGGCTACGAGTCAAACTCTCTAGCCACTAGACCAACTAGACCACAACTGACCCTTATATGGGTCAGTTGTAGATGACTTTGTTTGATTTTAACTTATTCACAATATTTTTGCATTTTGATTTTTTGTAATTTACTAATATGTTTTAATGACCAATTTTATGTACATGGGTCAATGTTGTATAAGGATTTTTGACAGGCCAAAACTAATTATGATATCAATTGCAATTATTCAAACATTAAGATTCTTAATAAAATCAGGATTTATTTTTAAATTAAGTGATTTTAGTATTTTTTCATCTAGATAAATTGGCAATGTAATGTGGTGCGAACTTAAAATGTATTTATCTTCTTAACATGCTTAAAGTTCTTTTAAAAATATTCTCAGTATTTAGGGACAAAGTTTTTAGTAATGAATGATCTCATGATTTTTTGATCTCATGAACTGATTGATCTAAGTAGAAACATAAAATTGTTTCCTATTTTATTTTATTTTCATATTCTATTTCATTTATCTCATTTATAACATTACATTTTATTACATTATTACATTTATTCTTAATTCTTTTATATATTTATATAACCGTTACTACGTTTTATGCATTTATTAAATTTCATTTATCATATATTCGTTTATCTTATAAGTTCATTCCTTCGTTAATTTTAGCATTTTATAATTCATATTTATTCGTATTATTTGCTACATTTTGTCCTTATTTCTTAATGTTGTTTTATCTTCTGTTGGGTGCTCCATTGACTTTATAAGTAGATTTAAGTCTCCAATGGTATTGATCTCAAGGTTCAAAATAACATCAAGAATGTTCTGATACTGTATTGCATTTTATTGTATGTTTGAACAGTTACAACATAAATAAATGTTTACCTACTTACTAACTTTCCCCTTTATTGCCAGGTATAATAAGGCTCATTGAATCTGTCTCTAGTCAGACAAAGTCACATTGAAGCACAACTGAGATAATTCATTAAATGATCTCCAGTTTATGCAACATAACTTCCTCTTCTGCCTGATGTTATTCCCTTTTGCATATACCTTGCAGTTGATTTGATGTATTAACTTGATATTAAGTTGATATTTAAGTATAGATGTAGTCTTCTGTCTGTGTTTTCTAAGCTTGAATTGTAAAATTCATGGAATTACTGATGATTGTGTCAGGGGAGGCAGAGAAACCCCGGTTAACAAAACAAGAATTCAAAAAACAAAAACACTTCCCACAATAGGGCAAAAATAAACTAAGACCAAAAGATGACACAACGTCTACTAACATGGCAAGGAAAGTCAGGGATAAAATAAAAGTTAAAGGACAAGACAAAGTCTGAGAATGTGGTTTTAAACACAGGCCTTCCACAGGGGTGTGTTTTATCACCAATTTTATTTTCTATTGTAAATGAAATGACCTGTGATAATGATAATCTGACGCTTATAAAATATGCAGATGATATGGCATTAGTGGGACGTGTAAAGGATATTCAGTCATTAGATACTTACCTTAATTTTGTTAACTATATCACAATTTGGACAGAGGAGAGTTCGCTGCAGCATAATATTAGTAAAACCAAAGAAATGTTGAGCTGGGCAAATAGTGTACTAGCACTTTGTGAACCTTTATAAGTGGGTGGAGAGGAAGTTGAACAGATGGGTTCTTTTAGGTTTAGATATTGATTATCTATTTTTACTCGATAAACATTCAGATAATGTTTTAAAAAAGGCTTATCAACTTTAAGGTTGTTGAGAAAGCTGTTTTAACATTGAAAAGGACATTTCGATGGTTGTATATGTAGATCACTTATTGAATCTGTTCTTGCTTTTAATATTGTATCTTGGTTCATCTCTCCCTCTTTTAAAAGCAAAAACAAACTTTGACGATTATAATTGGTTAGAGACAAACACCTCTTTCTGATCTTTTTACTGTGCCATTAAAAAGAAAAGCTTTGGTCATAAGTTATATAAGTATAAGAAGACCTTTATCCCAAATGCAATTGATATTTTAAATAGGACCTTAAGATGAATTTATATAGTTTTGTGTTTTTTATGGGATGTATGAAAAGTTATGCGTTGCTGTAATGAATATTGTTTGTGTGTCTGAGCCTTATGTCTAAACACAATTTTCTACCCTGTTGGGGATAGACAATAAAGCTTTTTGAATTGAACATGGTAGGTAGCCTACATCCAATATGGCAAGGTAACAAGACAACGTAGCAAAAACTCAGTTAAATAAACAAGCACTGGACAGCAGACACAAGGGCATTAAATAAGGAGACTAACAAAGAGTAATTTACAAGGGGCAGGTGTGGGGAATGAAACACTGATGGGTAGCTAACTAAGAAACGAGGGGGCGCGGTCAAAGACAAATCACGAGAAAGCACATGCAAACAATGCCATGTCTATTCTCATACTTGACAAGTGGGTCTGTCATGATTCTGCCACAAGACTAAAGGCATTTTCAGACTGGGCTCGTTTGATTGTTCCTGGCACCCCACGCAGTGTTGGTTGGTTTCAGTCTCAACTTGACTCTGACGTTAGCGTTTGTCTTACATCATCCAAAATTTGCACTGCGATGACAGAGAACAGATCAATATATTGTGTTTTTATTAATTTGGTGCTATTATGCTCAGCAGAGTTGACATTTGTGTTTACTTTATGCGCGTTGCATGCAGACTGCTTTTTGCTACCTGCAAACAAACTATTTTGAGGAAACAGTGGATTACCATTGACCTGCTGTACTGATTCCACTCACATCGCTGAAATACGCTATAGCCTGCACTCTAGCACGAATCCAAGGTAAATCATCAACATTATCATTTACATTGTAATCGGCTTAAACACATGCGCAGGTCACATTACTTTTTCATCAAGTGCACACCCGGGTCCGCGTTGCTTTCATATTCATTTGAACCCTGCCACAGTTCGAGAGCAACCGAACTCAGACCACCTCCTTCAGGTAGTCTCGGCTCCGAAAGGCAGGTGCGCACACGGGTTCGCTTACCAGCTTTAACATTAGCCATTTTTCGTGCAAATCGTGCCCCATTCCGAAATAAACTTCAAGTGTGAAAGCGACATAAGAAAACATGATCAAAAGAGGCAGAATCATGACATATTGAATTCATTGAATTGAAGTGAATTATAGTGAACCATTTCTAACAGAACAGCTCGAAAAAAGCCCATGTTATTTGTGTGTTCAGTAGTTTGCTCAGAGATGTTTGTTACCTGCTGGTTTCTTTGAGCCGAAGTATCCTGAAGTCAGAATCTTGTTATTAATAATGTCTGCCTTAAATGATGCCGTACAAGTCTTTTTTACACAATCTTCCTCACAGGTTTCTTGGAGTTCATCTTGAGGAAATATGAATAATAAATTTCTTCACGTGAGCACACACACACATGTTGGGTTTCCATGTTTTATGGGGACATTTCTTAAACACAATTGTTTTTATACTGTACAAACTGTATATCTTATTCCTGACCACTAACCCACCCCCTAAACCTCACAATCACACAAAACTTTCTGCTCTTTTACATTTTCAAAAAAGTTAATTCTGTATGATTTATGAGTTTGTTTCCTCGTGGGAAACAAAAAATGTCCCCACAAGTACAAGGATTTTTGATATTGCTATCTTTGAGGTTACCTTTTGTCCCCATACCGTAGGGTTTACCACACACACACACACACACACACACACACTTCTCTGTGACGTACCTGCAATGTTTATTATCTCTTCATCTGGATTGATGAGATCATTGTATGGTGAGGTGTTTCCCATCTCTATCCAGTTACTGTGACTGTAGAAATCCTTTCACATGAATGATCAGATGAGATAAATTCACCTTTATCTGTATTTCATATCTCGAATATAAATCGCATCAATAAGCAGTTTCACTCTTCACTCACCTGTAAGGTGTGCAGAATTTTTCCGAGCGTCTCTCTTGCGTCATCAAAACTCTGACTCATCACTTGTCCGGTGATTTTGGTTATTCCATCAGTTATGAGTTTTTTCCCCAGCTTAAATTTCTTGTTGTTAAAATGATATTCTGGATCTGACAGAAGATCTCTTTTCACGTTGTAGTAGCAGATGACTCTAATAGCTTTCTCAAAATGATCTTTATATTTCATTTTCCCACAGGCTTCTGCTAGTGTCTTTATGTTCAGTGGTTTTGGCTGCTCAGACAAACAAAACAACTGATTATTCTTCAGAGCAAAGAAAACTTTAACAACCAAATTTATGGTTTGAAGAACTGCTGGAAGTCATGAAATACTGTAATAAAGATTTTTGTGTTCGTATACGTACCATTATGAACCCCTCAGTTACCATGCAGGTTGTTGCAGTAGCACGGAGAACGGCCGTTCTTGTGATCTCTTGATGATTCCCGGACTTGTCCTTTCTCAAAATCCCAAAGGTCTGAACGACAGTCAGAAGACACAGCAGGAGAAATGTGCTCCTCATTCTCAGAGACATGATTATGAATTTAAAACAGATTCAGTGATGTTTCTCTCCGCTTGGTTTAGAATCCAACTATCTATCACATTCAGACAGCTGGTAGAATAATGTGAAGTGTAAGGGAACATTTATAGAAGGTGTCATGTAAATTGAAATGAAGAATTTGCTCATAGTTTAAAGATATGAGCTTTTGTGTAGTTATCACATCAGATGCTGTGGTCTCACAGGTCTGTACGTCTGTTGTATCGTATCAATTCTCATATTATTGACTCTTCATGGGTCTCATGAGCGCAGCGGGGCTGCTCAGCAGATAATGACTCATGCTTTATTTTACTATACTTCTTATGACAACCATACCATATAATCCAAATATTTTACTGCAATATAATAATTATTCAAATGTTTGCCGTAGCTTTCTGTCACACTTTGAAACAATTTATTCCAACGTTTTTTCACTTAGTAGATATCCAATATCACAAAAGCAGGGAAATGTATTTTTAATCATTACATGAAGGTTATTTTGTATTGGGCCTTTCCACAAGCTCAAGGTCGCTTTACAATGAGCGCTTTCATGCAAAATACATTTTGAAGCAAACATACAAATATACAGAAAAGATTGAAGATTAGAGAAGATGGAGCGATGTGGGTAAAGAATTCCATAACCTGGGGGCATTAACACTGAATGACCTCCAACTCCAACTATCGGGGATCACACTTCTCAGCCTCCCCGGGAAAGTCTATGCCAGGGTACTGGAGAGGAGAATCCGGCCGATGGTAGAACCTCGGATTCAGGAGAAACAGTGTGGTTTTCATCCCGGTCGTGGAACACTGGACCAGCTCTACACCCTCTCCAGGGTGCTGGAGGGTTCATGGGAGTTTGCCCAACCAATCCACATGTGTTTTGTGGATTTGGAGAAGGCATTCGACTGTGTCCCTCGCGGCATCTTGTGGAGGGTGCTCCAGGAGTATGAGATTCGGGACCCTTTGCTAAGGGCTATCCGGTCCCAGTACAACCGGAGCAGGAGCTTGGTTCGCATTGCTGGCCATAAGTCAGACTTGTTTCCGGTGCATGTTGGACTCCGGCAGGGCTGCCCTTTGTCGCCGGTTCTGTTCATAATTTTTATGGACAGAATTTCTAGGCGCAGCCAGGGGCCGGAGGGCGTCAGGTTTGGGGACCACACAATTTCATCTCTGCTCTTTGCGGATGATGTTGTCGTGCTGGCCCCATCAGACCAGGACCTTCAGCATGCACTGGGACGGTTTGAAGCCGAGTGTGAAGTGGCTGGGATGAGAATCAGCACCTCCAAATCTGAGGCCATGGTTCTCAGTCGGAAAAGGGTGGCTTGCCCACTTCAGGTAGGTGGAGAGTTCCTGCCTCAAGTGGAGGAGTTCAAGTATCTGGGTGTCTTGTTCACGAGTGAGGGAAGGATGGAACGGGAGATTGACAGACGGATCGGTGCAGCTTCTGCAGTAATGCGGTCGCTGTACCGGATTATCGTGGTGAAGAAGGAGCTGAGTCGCAAGGCAAAGCTCTCGATTTGCCGGTCAATCTACGTTCCTACTCTCACCAATGGTCATGAGCTCTGGGTCATGACCGAAAGGACAAGATCCCGGATACAGGCGGCCGAAATGAGCATTCTCCGCAGGGTGGCTGGGCGATCCCTTAGAGATAGGGTGAGAAGCTCGGTCACTCGGGGGGAGCTCAGAGTAGATCCGCTGCTCCTCCACATCGAGAGGGGCCAGTTGAGGTGGCTCGGGTATCTTTTCCGGATGCCCCCTGGACGCCTTCCCGGGAAGGTGTTCCGGGCATGTCCCATCGGGGGGAGACCCCGGGGAAGACCTAGGACACGCTGGAGGGACTTTGTCTCCCGGCTGGCCTGGGAACGCCTATGTGTCCCCCCGGAAGATCTAGAGGAAGTGTCCAGGGAGAGGGAAGTCTGGGCATCCCTGCTTAGACTGCTGCCCCCGCAACCCGGCCCTGGATAAGCGGAAGAAGATGGATGGTTGGATGGACCTTCAACCTGCAGTGGACAGTCAACACTTGGGAATGTCAAGAAGCCCAAAATCAGATGATCTAAGGCCCCGTTTACACTGCCAGTTAAATGTGACCCAATTCAGATTTTTTCCTCCAATGTGACACGGATCGGATATGACCCACCATAGAGAAAACAGGAATAAAACGCATGCATTCGGATATTTCAAGATCAGTTTCAGGCCTCATTCCTATGTGGAAATAAATCAGATATGTGTCAATGTGTCAATGGATTTTCTAATAATGAAAGCTAAAAATCAGTTAAGTAAGGCAGTTAGACCTGATAATAATAATTCATTACATTTATTTAACGCTTTTCAAGACACTCAAAGAGCTTTACATGGAGGGGGGAATCTCCTCAACCACCACCAATGTGCAGCATCCACCTGGATGATGCGACGGCAGCCAAATTGCGCCAGAACGCCGACCACACACCAGCTTATTGGTGGAGAGGAGACAGAGTTATGAAGCCAATTAATACATATGAGGATGATTAGAAGGCCTTGATGTACACAGGCGAAAATGAATATGATCAACATATATGTAAAAAATTCTTATCTTTTCTATTGTCCATTCTGACGCACACATGTGCATCAGTAAATTTGAAGTTGCAAACTTGTAGATTTTTTTTCTCTCACGGAAACACCAAACAACAATCCTTCAGTGCAAGTGCACAAAGCCAATTTTACAAATCACAAACTGAGATACTCGTGCACTCACATTTTTTGCTACAAATGTTGCAGTAAATATGGTGCAAAACACATTCACACACCTGCACCAAAAGATGTGCGTTCACAGCGAGTTTTGCACATCCGCAAACAGTATGTGAATTCATGCAATGAGAGTTGAATACATATAAAATATTTTCTCACAAATTCAAGGATTTATTCTTGAACATTGTTCTAGCACAAACACAGGAACAAAACTACAACTGCTTGAATCTGCTGTTGCGAGTCTCTGACACAAGTTCGCACACACACTCATTTTGCACCACATGTGTGATATATGGTGCAAAAGTGATTTGTGGATTTGCACACAAGCGAGCCAGTTTTGACACCCAGCACCCAGCAGGGTGTCAGCGAGAAACTCAACGAGAATCATCCTGAGATGCTTTATTTTCCTGAGATCACTCATTGTAATAGAGTAGATTCAGTGCTGATCCAAGCCATCTGGGGGCCCTAAGCAAACCTTTTTGAAGGGGCCTAGTCATAACAGTTCAAACTAGACATAAACATAACTGTAGACTCTAAGAAATAATAAATCAATTAACACACCTAAACGAATAAAGACTGAAAGGTAAAAAACATTTAACAGACAGTAAAAACAATTAATTCTAAAATAAAGTTCACATTTTCTTTGACATGTAAATGATTATTTTACTTTATTAACACGTGGCTTGGAACCATCTAGCTGTAAAAAAAAAATTTAACCAAATGAGTGATTGAACAATAATAAAGCATGATATATAGTCTCTTAATGAAGCTATGTACACAAAAAAATGCAATCAATAATTCTCTTAATTTTACGGCACAAGCTAAAAATTACATAACATCATAGACAAACAAAAGGCAGTGGAATGCAGTGGTGTGCATTATAGCTGAAACTCGCATGAATAATATAATTGGTTTAGTCCTGTAAGTAGTCATTTATCTTTTGAAGGAACCCATGTAGTAGATGGATATAATATACACAGCAAAACACATGGCAATATTGACATGTGACTTCACAGTTTACTGTAATAAATATAAAAAAATCAAAAGGTGTGCATGTAAGCTGACACCCACATGAACACTGTAGAGCTGGTATTTGGGTCTAAGTTATCCCCTTTAAATGCTACGGAAGATAGAAATGTATATAAGTGGAGATGGTGGTCTAGTGGGTTAAACCGCCGAACTGGTAATCAAAAGGTTGCTGGTTAGATCCCAGCAGCCACCACCAGTGTGTCCTTGAGCAAGACACTTTACTCCATGTTGCTCCAGGGGGTTTGTCCCTGTAATAAGTGCACTGTAAGTCGCTTTGGATAAAAGCGTCTGCCAAATGACTAAATGCAAGTCGCTTTGGGTAAAAGCGTCTGCCAAATGCATGAAAAAATGAAAATATTCATGTGTAACTTAGGAGACGATACCTTAATTCACGAATATTAAACGTCCAACCTCAAGCAACTAAATCAAATGTGTCCATACTTACTTCCTCCACAAACTGAGAAGAGCCAGAGCCCCGGCCCCCTCATGTTTCCTGTAGCTCAGTGGTAAGAGCATTGCGTGAACAACGCAAGGTTCCCCACTGAACTCGGACCTCATCCGTAGGTCCTCCCACTCCCCCCCACAACATACACTGACCCACATTACTCTCTTTATTCAGCCTTGGACTGCTCACTACCTCATTCAGCATCGGTGTGCCCCTCTTCACCTACCTCTTGTAAAAGACCACCCACTGGCCCAACAACGGAATCAAATGGTGTGGTTGAAGGGATCTCGTGTTCTGCTTCTCCTCAGCGATTTCTACATGAAGTTATTCAAGAACTGTTACAATTTAGTTCAATTTATATGACTCTGTGGTTAAGACCGATCTGACTCAAAAGTTGTTTATATCATGTTGAAATTGATGTCATTTCAAATGTATCTGTTGATTAGCGTTAATTTATCTATCAATCTCCATACTTTAATATTTAATACATATAGTTATTCTTTCGATTGGGACCTCCAGTCGCTCAGAGTCTCACGCACGCAGGGTTCATGGATCTCACGGACACAAAACGGTCAGTTCCGATCTCTAGTCAGAGGTTGCCGGGTAAACTAATATCATTAAGTTTGGCCGCGATATGCTTGCTCAGAAACATAACAATAGCTATTTTAGTCACGATCATGCAACTTGCTAGGCCAGATGATAGGTGGAAATCATGTGAGCTTTAGCAATGCTCCTTTAAAAAATCTAGTATAAACTAGCCCTACCTATCCTGACACATCGATTTTGCGGTAACAGAACAGGTTCCTTTCAATCTACTTCTAATAACAGACTTTGAAGAATTCAGATAATATCAACAATAACAATTTATTATACCAGGCAGGCACAACATTAATTAAAATCATAGAATGCGTATACAAAGAAATTCCTAATTTACCAAGCATCGATTATCAACATAGTAAAATAATAAAATCAAACCACAAAGTTTCTCATACCTGGTAAAATCAAGACACACAGTTGCAGTGTGGGAAGTTCTGTTTACAGATGCTTCCAAATCGAGACACACAGCTGTCATGAAACTGGGGGGAAGACATGGCAGGAGAACCCAATTGCAGGCACAAGACAGGAGGTGAAGGGGTATTTATTATATATATAACAATAAACAAGACAAAAAGGCAAAACAAAACCCACAATGGGGATAAAACAAAGAAGGAAACACTATGAACATAAACAAGGACTGACTAAACTAAGACTACAAAACAAACACTTGGTACGAACACTGACTAGACTTACTAAGACAGGGAAACATGAACCAGGACCAATATCAAACATACAGCTACAGCAAGACCAGGTACAAGGACCAACAGGTACAAGACAGCTACAATGAACGAGCACAGGACAATGAACACGAGGGTGTTTTAAAGGGAACAAACACAGGATCATTAAAGAGAAACAGGTGCTGGGGATTAGCACTTAGGAGAGGATGACGAAGAACGAGATGTAGGTAACAATGACGAGACACGAGAAAGAATCATTCTTTCTAACATTAAACCATCAGGTTATGCCATGACTCCATTCAAATAACACGAATAAACATGACATGATAGTGGAACCATGACACACAGCTGCAATGTGGGAAGTTCTGTTTACAGATGCTTCCAAATCAAGACACACAGCTGCAATGTGGGAAGTTCTGGTTACAGAAGCTTCCTTGAGTCTTTTGCCAATGCACCTTTTATACCCAAGAATGATGCACTCAATGTTCATTGTGAATTCAATGGTCATTGTGAAATTTAGTTTAACTCGTGGCTGACGAGATCATCAAATGGGATGCCAATTTATCTGTGAACAGGATTCCTTGATAAAGCCAATTCTTTTAGAGGAGTGCAGGTAATGTCCTAAAGTTAAAAAGTTCTAATACACTCTTTGTTAGGTTTGAAGGAACTAGACCGTTTCAACCATCGCACCAAGACCTTTAAAACAACACCAAACATGATGTTCAAATCTTCATAACATGACAAAACATTATAAACACAATATAGAATGTGTATGTCATGAAACTCAGAGGGGAACCCAATTGCAGGCAGAGGCAGGACGACAGGAGGTGAAGGGGATAACAGATTTATTAAACAATAAAGGACACTACAAAAACAGGCAAAACAAAACCCACAAGGGGGAAAACAGGACAGGAATAATATATAAACTTTAACAACAAACAAGGACACTGACAGACTAAACTATGAAAACAAACACTAGAATATCAACAAACTTACACTGACTAAACTAGACTTACTTTGACACAACAGCTTACAACTTGATACAGCGAACGAGGTGTGCCAACAGGTACAGCATACAGCTACACAGACGTGGGAAATCATACAATGAACGCGCACAAGATAATGAAACATGAGGACTCTTTATAGGGAACAAACAGAGGATCATTAACGAGGGGCCAGGTGAAACAGATAAAACAATAAGGGGAAGCTAATGAAACGGAAAGGGCGGGAACACAGACGAGACTCGGGGAGAGTATGGAAGGCCACAAGGTCAAAAACATCTCTCCCCACATGAAACAAAGGATTCTGTATGATTCAACCTCTGGACCAAGAAATACCTGACAATGAGAGGTGGAATCATGACAGTGTAAGCACTTTTCCAATGATCAAGGCCTGAAGAGATGAAGTGGAGGAGAGAGGTGTGATAAGAAGAGTTCAGTTCATGGACATCAACCCCTGATGGGAGGAAAAGATATCATTCCTCATGATCTAGCAACAAATGGTGTTTGATTGTTTTGTGTCCCAGGTTTACAAACAACCTTAATTCTAGGACTTTTCCAGCTGCCTTACACTCTTCTGACAGGTTAAATAAAGCTTGCTCTCTTGTCACTTTAAACAGATCTTTCAGAAACAAGAGGGCGCTGTTCCCCTTCACAGAAACTGAAGAGGAGATCAAAGTATGAACATGACAAAGTCGAAGTCAAGTCAAAGTCTGATTTATTGTCAAATTCTGCCACATGTTCAGTAGAAACAAAAAGAGGATTGAAATTGCTAAATTCTCAGACCCCTGGTGCATACAAATAACACTAACACAGAATTAAAATATATATATATAAAAATACAGATGAATACAGATTATACATATATGTCAAATACAACTATTACAAGCAGGGATATTTAAAAACAAATAAGACAATAGGTAATGGCAGATAGAGTGCAAACCAGTGAAATATACAACAGTACAGATGTGAGGTAGTGCAAAGAGCTTATTGATGAAGATCTGTGACGCTCCTCTTCTATCAATCCTCCTTCTCCTCCAAAGTGACGCGCCAGCACGTCTGCAGCCTCCTGAAACCTCTGAGGTTCAATCCTGACCTCCTCTCAGACCGGACACACGTTCAGCTGTTTTTCATCATCATGATCATATGGAGAGATGGATGAACTCTCCTCCATATCCCAGTCCTTACTGCTGCTGAAGAGACCTTTGGAGCTGTCAATCAAACCCAGAACCTCAGTCATGAGGGAGGGCCCGAGGTCTACGGTGAAGGATTACTGTCCACTCATTTACATAAAAAGATAAAAATATAAGCTAAAGGTAAACCCCATCAGAGCACATTATTATTTGGACTCTTTTATAAAAGTGTCTGCTAAATTACTGAATGTAAATGTATATTGTTGAAATATTATTATATTCATAAAATTGTCTCATAAAGTTGTTAAGAACCTTGGGAATGAGAACGTGCAAACTCATATCTACCTGTGAAGACAATGTTGAGAGGAAGTCATTTCCTCTCTCTGTGTTGGTATAATAGCATCTGATGAATGTGTTTCTATTCAGACAACGTTAGACAGAGATTCTAGAAAGAGTTCTAGACAGAGTTAGAATAGGCACATGAACACAACTATGATTTTATCTCCACAATAATCTTTGCTCTTTTTATTCTAACATCACTTCATCTCCTGCCTGCTGTTCTTCTCCTCTGACACGCCAGTCTGCAGTCTTCTCTATCAGAATATTATGATCATCCTTAAACCTGTTATTTACCAGATGGTGGTCTAGTGGGTTAAAGCACTGAACTGGTAAATCAAAAGGTTGCTGGTTCGATCCCAGCAGCCACCACCAGTGTGTTCTTGAGCAAGACACTTTACTCCATGTTGCTTCAGGGGGTTTGTCCCTGTAATAAGTGCACTGTAAGTCGCTTTGGATAAAAGCGTCTGCTAAATGTAAATTAACCAATATTTACCCTTTGTTGTTTATTTTCTTTTTAATGAACTAGTTGTGCAAGCACTGCCGAGCTTGTAGAAATGCAGCAGTAGTGCCAGAGGAGAACTAGAGCTCCTGGTTGGGTCTGGGTTCTCCAGATGTTTGGTTCCTTGCCACTGTTCGCACACTTTTTGCCCACCTTTGACATCAGCTTGAAAATGTGTTTTGTGCGTGCGGATTGCTTTTAGTTTTCATGTTTCATGTACAGCTGCTTTGCAACAATTAAAATTTTAAAAAATAATATTAAAAGGGCTACATAACTGAAACTGACTTGAGATGATGCTCAGTGTCACTTTAGACCCGATGTATGCATTTGAGGTTTTAAAATGCATAATATAACAATCCTTTGATAAGTAATTCATAATCTATGAACTGTGTTCACCGTTACTCAGACATTAATCTGCATCATACGGTTCATTACAAGGCATAATGAAGACATTAAAACTACTTTCATAATGCATTACAAATAGGGTTACAATTTCATTCAGGAAACAAGACTAAACATCTTCTCAAGTAAATGTTTCCTGATTTAAAAAAATTAAGATATTCGTACTGATAAATAAACAAGACAAACAGGAAGAAATTCTTATTTTTTTAGATCACACCACCGAGGAGGAAAAAAGACTGTCAGAACTTTCCAGACAAACCGGTGTCTGTCAGTTCTGCTCACACCACCACACAAGGCCCTCCTCTGGACATGGAAAATGATAATGTGCATTTGAGTGTAGTCAACAAACAACACTGATAAAAACAGCAAAGACTTATCACAAATGACGACCAAAACCAAACCCGCTGTGAGCTTGATAGAGAAGACCAGTTAAAGACAAAAGGGAGGTTTGGTTGATGTGCTGCAGACTGTGAGGACATGTCATCAATATACACAAGAGGAGTTCAGAAGCTCTAGTCTTGAGTTGCTCTCGTGACTTTTGGTGTCATTTATATGATAATCACAGAGCTGCATGAATATGATCAGTTCTCAGTGATGGTTTTCATCAATGCAATCTTACAGGAAACTTTTCTAACAGGTTGCTATCATTTGTTTTAGCTAATTCGTATGAATTCATAGAGTCTTATTCATACATTTTACTATAGTAACGCTGGGTTTAGAGGTGTTTTTTTAATAATCGTACATTTTTGTATGATTCACACTGAATTTCTATGAGATCATGCTGAATTCACACACAGAAACTACTTTATTCATGTGGAAAATGATGAAAACATGAGCCAGTTGAGAACAATGTTAACAGTGTCGTGTGCTTTTGTTACGGTGTATTCTTTGAATTGATATGTTTGGTGGAGGGGATTTAATCATTTGAGGAATTTATCTTGCCAGTGGAGATTCTGGAAAAGTGGCTCACTCTGTATGTGTAACCTATTTCACACTGAGAAAACAGCACATTACTGTATAACATTGAGCGTATTCTTTAGATTTGATCTGCTTTATTAGTGAGTTTTTGTCACTTTAACTTCACTTTAGTATGAAAGTAAACACATTTAGTTCATAGCATTTTTTAAATGTAGCTTATTTATTAACAGTGCACATTGACACTGAATGTCAATCACTAACAAACAACTTATGTCTACATTTGACAGAATTAATGTGAAAGTGGTTTGTAATGAGTGAAGATGGTCAGGGGCCGTATTCACAAAGAATTTTAAGGCTAAAAGTAGGTCCTAACTGGCTAATTTAGGAGCAACACCTAAAAATAATGGGCGTGTCACTCCCAACTTTAGGACTCCTAATTTTTTTCACTAAGAGTAATTCACAAAGCATTTTAGCCCTAAAAGTAGCACCTAAGTCTGGGACAGCTTAAAAGAAGTCGAGAGGACTCCTAACTCACTAAGACCTATTCACAAAGGATCTTAAAATGGCCGTGCGACGCAGTTTATTGGAGACACTTAATGACACGGAGTTAATACAAAGATACCGCCTTAACCGTGAGGGAATACTGATTGTTGTGGATCTTGTGAGGGATGCAATAACAGCGCCAACTATTCGCAACAACCCAATCAGGGCCGAATTGAAATGTTTGACAACACTTCGCTACCTGGCAACGGGAAAAATGCAATTGTGTAATGCCGACGATCTAGCGATATCCCAGCCATCGGTAAGCAGATCCATCCACCAAACCATCAATGCACTCTGTAGACCCCATATTATTCGACAGTTCATAAGTTTTCCTTTGGACATTCGCCAACTCCAAAGAAACAAAGCCAGCTTTATGGATATTGCCGGTGTGCCCGGAGTGGTCGGTGCTATAGACGGGACCCATATTAAACTAATTGCACCACGTCAGGATGAGGACGTGTTTGTGAATAGAAAGAAAACCCACTCCATCAATACCCAGATTGTGTTCGATGCAAACTTCACAATTCTCGATGTTGTTGCAAAGTGGCCCGGATCCACTCATGACTCGAGGATATTGATGGAAAGTGGTCTGAGGCAACTGTTTGAGAGACATCATGTGCCAGCTGGATGTCACTTGGTGGGGGACAGTGGCTATCCCTGTAAGTCGTGGCTCCTTACACCTTACCTCCGTCCACAAGTGGGACCACAGTTAAATTACAATAGGTAAGTGCACATGTTGGCTATATTATTTAGATGCCATAATTCAATAGCATGACCACAATGTCAAAGCTTTTTAAAAATTATAATGGTGGCTCTTGGTGTTGTTGGTTAAATCAATAATGTTTACTGTTCCTTGGTGTATGTTTCAGAGCACACAAGAAGACACGCAGCGTGGTGGAAAGGGGGATTGGACAGCTAAAGCGACGTTTCCACGTTTTACATAGTGAAATCCGCCTTAGTCCAGAGAAGACGAGTAAAGTGATCACTGTGTGTGCGCTTCTTCACAACCTGTGCCGGCAAAGGAACATACCACAGACAGAAGATGGTGATGAGTTTGACGATGATGATAATGATGATGAACACAGAGAATTTGTTGATGAAGTGGAACAATGTGGACTGGCATTCAGGGATCACTTTGTCTATACACACTTTAGGTAAATAATCACATATGCACAAATGAGTAAAGACACATTTTTGCTCAATTTAAGTGTGTTTATTCCCTTTGCATTTTTGCAATCTTTAGAGTGTAATATTCAGACTTTAATTGTATTAGCCTCTCTTTTGCATCAAGAACCCTTTTCTGCCTTTTTAACACACGCATTTCCATTTTCATCTTCTTTTCTTTCAGGGGTGATGGCTTTGCACCAGCAGCAGGACTGAGGGGAGAGGCAGGTGATGGGATTGTGGAAGAGGAAGCTGGAAGAGGTGCAGTAAGAGGAAGAGGTGCTGGAAGAGGAAGAGGTGCAGGAAGAGGTGCAGTAAGAGGAAGAGGTGCAGTAAGAGGAAGAGGTGCAGGAAGAGGTGCTGGAAGAGGTTTAGTAAGAGGAAGAGGTGCAGGAAGAGGTTTAGTAAGAGGAAGAGGTGCAGTAAGAGGAAGAGGTGCAGGAAGAGGTTTAGTAAGAGGAAGAGGTGCAGTAAGAGGAAGAGGTGCAGGAAGAGGTGCAGGAAGAGGTTTAGTAAGAGGAAGAGGTGCAGTAAGAGGAAGAGGTGCAGGAAGAGGTGCAGGAAGAGGTTTAGTAAGAGGAAGAGGTGCAGTAAGAGGAAGAGGTGCAGGAAGAGGTTTAGTAAGAGGAAGAGGTGCAGTAAGAGGAAGAGGTGCAGTAAGAGGAAGAGGTGCAGGAAGAGGTTTAGTAAGAGGAAGAGGTGCAGTAAGAGGAAGAGGTGCAGGAAGAGGTGCAGGAAGAGGTTTAGTAAGAGGAAGAGGTGCAGTAAGAGGAAGAGGTGCAGGAAGAGGTGCTGGAAGAGGAAGAGGTGCAAGACGCGCAGGAAGAGGAAAATTACTTGCATCTGAAGGACCTGGGTTTCCATTTGGCCTGTAAATTATAGCCTGTTAAACCACTTATAATTTGTGAACAGTTTTTTGTGTGTGTGGGTGGTTTGCACATAATGATATTTTATGTTCTTCATTAAATATCACCAAAAATGTAAGTATTGCAATCATTTCATAAACATAGCCTACCCCTCTATTTCCATTAGCAGCTGCATTGACGGATCAGTTGCACCCTCAAGGCCCATTATGCTGGTGTCTGACCCAATGACACTATACACCACCGATGCAATGTGGCTCAGTGGCTTAGGTGCTGATCCTCCTCCTTAACACATACATGGAAAGTTTCACCAACTCAAAAGCATTGCCTACATAACACTTAAAAGCACACTTTAATGTAAGCATATTGTTTATGACATTTGTTTCATAATTCATTACATTCATGACAAGCAGGACGTTTTTAAAATTACATGAAACAATAATGATATTATTTATTTAATACTATATGCCTACCTGTTGCCATGTTTGCCCGTTTAAAGGCTGCAATCTCAACCCTCGACTGTGATTGTAGCGCATACCACCGCCTCTCGCAGTCGTCCGTGGTCCGCGACACAAGCGGGAATGCTGCATTGATCTGCAAACAAATCCTCTCCCATGTCTCACGCTTAGTTTTGCTTGATATCCCAGTGCCGAATTTCCCTTTTATTATGTTTTTTTTTCCAGCACCAACTGGGCAAGCAGCAGTAACTGATCCTGCGTCCAGTTGGGCTTTCTTTTACGTTTTGGCGAGTTCATAATCCACCGTCATTCAACTATTACATTACTTCAATAGCAGCAACATTTCATTGCTTTAAGTAGTCTATTAAGGCTAATAGGATGTCAATTAACCAAGCAACAGTTAATGCAAGTGTCGTTTTTCATTATTAGGCAAGTGGCGGTTTTCATTAGGGTATTAAGCTACCTTGATTTATTTTAATTTAATTCCCGACTTTTCTATCTGTCTCTGCCTTTTTAGAATTACACTTCACTGGGGCCTGCACAAACATGTCATTATACAGTATATGCAATTCGATGAAATTACTATTATTATTATTTTGTGTAATGTAGGACACAGACAGATTGAGATGTCGTGATTCCATGATTTGGTGCGTCTGTGTTATGTTCCGCATGATGGCCCTGTCATCTAACAACCAATCACCGTGATCATTGCGAGGAAGCTCGTGCCTGAGAATTGACGTCATCCATAGCAACGAAGACTCACTCTTGTTTAGGAGTTGTCATTTTTCCTTAGTAAAAGTAGGTCTGAAAGGCGTTGTGAATAACTTTTAAGAGAAAACTCCTAGCTAAAATATTTTAGTGCGATTTAGGAGTACTCCTAGTGGTAAGATAAAATGCTTTGTGAATACGGCCCCAGATCTTGACAGATTAAATGTGTTTATTTGCCTTTAAGACTGTGTTGTGTTTTAATGTTCTTGTTCATCTTTTCTTCAGTGATTCTGTTTGTAAACAGCAGGTGTTCAACATTAATGAGCTCTTCTACACAAGTTTTGACTGTTAGCATCTGATATGAATGAATTCAATAATACTATGTTACTGTTGTTCTTCTCTGTCATTTGTCACCCTGTTAGACATGTTTAAAGCGATAGTTCACCATAGAATTCAAATTTGTTGTTCCCTTTCTGTCTGTCTCTCGACGATGTGTCGAATCGAAAGATGGGGTTTGATCTTAAGAACCTCACTTCTGATTGTACTTATAAAAGGCCAATGAAATTGGCGAATGGCCATTTATTCACCTTTTTTCTTCTGAACCTGCAAAGGGCATTTATCGCTCCGATTCATCCTACTGGACCATAGGACACAGGTCTGTGGATTTGTGCGTCCTGGAGACGATTCCCCACAGGCGTTTTGGTGGAAGACATAGGTGTCTAAAAGCCACTACACCGCCAAAGCCGCGGACCTTTCATACTCAAATACGAGTTTCCTATGGGCGGTACTTAACGACCCATAGCAGGGGAGAAGATGACGACATGAGTTTTCATTGCGGCAGCTGATGGCGACTTCCTGGCATCAGACACGGAAGACTCCCTGGAGCTCCCGACTTTGGTCGGTCGAGCCCAGGTTGACTATGACGCAGAGATGTCAGTGATGCTTGCCCGAGCTCCCGCCAGCATTGGGATGCACTGCACCGCAATGCTTTCCCAAACGACACTGTTCCATAGACAGCCATGCGCTCTCACGGCGGGGAACACTCCAGGCAGAGTCGCGACTCCACCGGGTCCAGCTTGTTTGGGGGCAGTTCAAGCAGGCACAGGTGGTGTTGCCTGGACACCCCCCATTCCCTGCTGTGGTGCGCCCTGATCGAGGTCCCCCTCAGCACGGACACCTGAGAGTACACCTGTATGCGGGGCAAGTAGAAGTACGACTTCCCACCAGTGAGCCTCACTGCACAGGATCCGTGCAATGTCAGGGAAGGGGAACATCAAGGACTGCGACTTGTGCCCTACTGGCCCAACCAGACTTGGTTCTCAGAGCTGAAGCTCTGACGACGTCCCCCCTGGCCAATTCCCCTGACGAAGAACCCTGACACGGTTGGCAACCGAGAGCTTCCCGCCGGGAAGACCTGCAGTGTCGTGCTCTTGGAAGGGTTTGAGAGCATTTACATTACATTTTACATTTACATTTAGTCATTTAGCAGATGCTTTTATCCAAAGGAACTTACAGATGGGGTAGGCAATGGAAGCAATTGGGACAGCTTAAGTACAACAACAGCATAAGTGCAATCAAAAAAGAAGACTGGTCTCATATAACCTAACACAGTATACAGAACCATTCATACAGCAATCTCCTCTTCTTCCCTTTAGGTGTATGTTGTCGCAATCATGTACTGGTTACAGCACGACCTGGTCATCAGATTCCTGAGGGGCGCATGGAGGCGTGCTCTGTACCCTCTTAGAACCTCAGTGGTCCTTGTGGGCTCTGTAGAGCCCCGTTAAGCCCTTGCAAGAGGCCGCTCTATCTCATCTTCAATAAAGACGGCTCTCCTCGAGGGTAGAGGATCTAACATGTACTCTCGGTTCATCGAGTGCCTAGAGTTCGGGCCGGGGTACTTCACCCAGTGGGGGAAGTAGGAAGGCGAAGTGCGCACTGACTCACCTGACAAGGGGAAGAGACACTTTGCAGTATGCTCTAGGAACCTACCTGTCGGTACCCAGCAAGATTCGGTCTGAGACCGCTTCCACACGTAGGTTGTAGAACCTAGCGAAGGTAGTAGGCGTAACCCAACCCGCAGCTCTACAAATGTCTGCCAGAGAGTGCACGGACCGGACACAACACAGCAGGAGTTGATTCTTCCTCTGAAATGAAGAGCACCTGCAGGTTCACCACCTGGCCCCGAATGGGAGTGATAGGAACCTTGGGCTGAGGATGCCATTTGTCGCAGGAGCCTATGAAATGTTTTCAGGGGGACTGCTGGGTGCTGTCTGAGGAGGGACAGACAGCGCAGCGCTGACTGGACGCACGTGCCGGTAGGGCGCCCCATCATAGTCAGAGAGTCTAGTTCTGTACCGAGTTAAGAGATGCTCTGAGCAGGGGAGAGCGAGCTCTTGTCCCAGTTGACCCGAAGGCCAAGTCGGTCGAGGTGCCGGAGCACCAGGTCTCTGTGCATACAGAACAGATCTTGTCAGTGAGCCAAGATAAGCCAGTCGTCAAGATAGTTTAAGATACGCATGCCCTGCTTCCTGTGGGGAGCGAAAGCAGCCTCCGCGATCTTGGTAAAGACACGGCCCTCAAACTCAAACTGTAGGAACGGCCTGTGACGAGGGAGAATCGAGACATGAAAGTAAGCGTCCTTCAGTTCAGGATGTGCCTCCAAGTCAACATTCTGAACGGGAGCCTCCATTGAGACTTGTTCAGAGAGTGCAGGTCTAGGATCGGGCACATTCCCCCACCTTTCTTGGGAACGATGAAGTAGGGGGTGAAGAACCCAGAGGACATCACAACCTCGGCCTGAAGAGAATGCCCCGAAACCTGGGCAGGTGCCAGGCTAACTGGATTGTGTAACCGAGATTGATCGACCACACTAGCCATCTTGACGGTCTGGGGAGCTGTAACCAGGCCTCAAGACACCGTACCAGAGGAACTAGAGGGACGACCTGCAACATCGTTCCTGTACGGGGCGGTTCTGTGGCTTGCAGAACGGCTGCTTCGCCAGGGTTGGGGCGAGGAGGCGAGCGGTTCAGCAAGAATTCCTGCTTGGTGGCTCCGCCATCCGACGCACCGCCGAGTGGTGGGTGCTGACAGAAACGGAGCCTGCATGACCCAAAATCGAGATTCTAAACCAAAATTGAGACTTAACTCAGAGATTGTTGTAAAACATGACTCACTGGGGCCCAGGTCAGGGAGAAGACAGAATGGCCTAACCGACTATCTGCTTGCCATCTCGTGTAACAGATTACACAAAAAAATGCGATAATCCCTTCTCCCAAATAAAAATAAAATAGAGATTGTGTCTGTCCACCGGACTAGCAAGCATAAAATAATGCGTAAATCTCGCAAAAGTAATTTAATAAACGTTAAACAAAATAAACAGGTACAAAAAAACAGATAATCAATTGTTACGACTCGGATTGCTACAAATTAGATCTCTCTCTAATAAAGCACTTTTTGTTAATGATATGATAACAGATAATAAAATAGACATGCTCTCTTTGACAGAAATATGGCTTTAACCAGATGATTATATTACTTTAAATGAGTCTGTTCCCCAAGATTATTATTATAAACATGAGCCTCGTCTAAAAGGCAGAGGGGGAGGCTAATAAAAATAAAAATAAAATAAAACCAGCACAACCCTAGATTTTTATTTAACACATTTAACACAATTTATGAATTCATGAACTACTTCGAAGATATTAGGGAAAACATTATAACATATAACCTGAAGCGAAACCCGTTGAAGAAATCACACTTATTCGACCGTTTTCCATTTGTAGCAATGAGCAATGAGGTGTCACGCAAATCGCTATGCCAGTACAGTCTACCACAGGGCTCAGTCTTAGGGCCTCTGCTCTTCATAATATATGAACATAATATACAGTGAGGAAAATAAGTATTTGAACACTCTGCTATTTTGCATGTTGTCCCACTTAGAAATCATTGAGGGGTCTGAAATTGTCATCGTAGGTGCATGTCCACTGTGAGAGACATAATCAAGAAAAAATCCAGAAATCACAATGTATGATTTTTTAACTATTTATTTGTATGATACAGCTGCAAATAAGTATTTGAACACCTGTCTATCAGCTAGAATTCTGACCCTCAAAGACCTGTTAGTCTGCCTTTAAAATGTCCACCTCCACTCCATTTATTATCCTAAATTAGATGTATCTGTTTGAGGTCGTTAGCTGCATAAAGACACCTGTCCACCCCATACAATCAGTAAGAATCCAACTACTAACATGGCCAAGACCAAAGAGCTGTCCAAAGACACTAGAGACTAAATTGTACACCTCCACAAGGCTGGAAAGGGCTACGGGGAAATTGCCAAGTAGCTTGGTGAAAAAAGGTCCACTGTTGGAGCAATCATTAGAAAATGGAAGAAGCTAAACATGACTGTCAATCTCCCTCGGACTGGGGCTCCATGCAAGATCTCACCTCGTGGGTTCTCAATGATCCTAAGAAAGGTGAAAAATCAGCCCAGAACTACACGGGAGGAGCTGGTCAATGACCTGAAAAGAGCTGGGAACACCGTTTCCAAGGTTACTGTTGGTAATATACTAAGACGTCATGGTTTGAAATCATGCATGGCTCGGAAGGTTCCCCTGCTTAAACCAGCACATGTCCAGGCCCGTCTTAAGTTTGCCAATGACCATTTGGATGATCCAGAGGAGTCATGGGAGAAAGTCATGTGGTCAGATGAGACCAACATAGAACTTTTTGGTCATAATTCCACTACACGTGTTTGGAGGAAGAAGAATGATGAGTACCATCCCAAAAACACCATCCCTACTGTGAAGCATGGGGGTGGTAGCATCATGCTTTGGGGGTGTTTTTCTGCACATGGGACAGGGCGACTGCACTGTATTAAGGAGAAGATGACCGGGGCCATGTATTGCGAGATTTTGGGGAACAACCTCCTTCCCTCAGTTAGAGCATTGAAGATGGGCCGAGGCTGGGTCTTCCAACATGACAATGACCCGAAGCACACAGCCAGGATAACCAAGGAGGGGCTCTGTAAGAAGCATATCAAGGTTCTGGCGTGGCCTAGCCAGTCTCCAGACCTAAACCCATTAGAGAATCTTTGGATGGAGCTCAAACTCCGTGTTTCTCAGCGACAGGCTAGAAACCTGACTGATCTAGAGAAGATCTGTGTGGAGGAGTGGGCCAAAATCCCTACTGCAGTGTGTGCAAACCTGGTGAAAAACTCCAGGAAACGTTTGACCTCTGTAATAGCAAACAAAGGCTACTGTACCAAAAATTAACATTGATTTTCTCAGGTGTTCAAATACTTATTTGCAGCTGTAACATGCAAATAAATAGTTAAAAAAAATCATACATTGTGATTTCTGGATTTTTTTTAGATTATGTCTCTCACAGTGGACATGCACCTACGATGACAATTTCAGACCCCTCCATGATTTCTAAGTGGGAGAACATGCAAAATAGCAGGGTGTTCCAATACTTATTTTCCTCACTGTATGTGTAGCTAAAGGCGTGACGGGAGGCATTGGGCTCGCACAGAGGATTTCCACTATAACTCACACCACCGGCCCCGCCCCACGGCTCCCATCATGCCTTCCTCGGTACAATATGCTACCTCTAGGAGATGTAATAAAGCGACATGGAGTTAGCTTTCACTGTTATGCTGATGATACGCAACTTTATATTCCTCAAAGCATCATTTAACACAGGAGTTTCATCGAATAATGGAATGCATAGTCAATATAAAAAGTAATGTCTCTTTAGGTAATAACTTTTTATTACTGAACTCGGACAAAACAGAAGTGTTACTTATTGGACCGAAAACCACCGTACGTAACAACCGAGAATACTGCTTAACTATTGATGGATGTTCCATAAAACCCCTTGAGTTAGCAAAAAATCTTGGCGTTGTATTCGATAGTGATCTGTCGTTTGAGAGCCATGTCGCCAACACCTGTAAAATTGTGTTTTTCCATCTTAAGAATATATCTAAACTACATCATATGCTGTGGATGTCAGATGCAGAGAAGTTAATTCATGCATTCATGACATCAAGACTAGATTACTGTTATGCACTGTTAGGTGGTTGCCCTGCAGGCCAATTACAAAAACTCCAACTGGTTCAAAACGAGGCAGCTCGAGTTCTTATACATACAAAAAAAGTAAAAACCGGAACCAGGAACACGTCCAACAACAACTGATGTACTTGTTGCATCAAAGAGTGCAGAACAGTACTCTACTCTCAGCCAGGCTTGTCTCTTTGTTCCAAGGTTACCGCAGGATGCAGTTCATGCCCAGACCTGATGGCAGAGCGGAGAATGGGAAGCGCAGACCTGACAAGAGCTAAGATGATAGAGCTGGATAAAGGACGCGGCGACTTGGCACGATTTCACTACAAAATTTCAAATTCTATTGGATTATTAATGATAATTTTAAATCTATCATTTACCTTATTAGTATGTTTATTTATTTTTTATTTAGCCTTGTTGTGCAAGCACTGTTGAGCTTGTGCAGAGGCAGCAGCTTTTGGGAGAGGGGAACTGGAATCCCCTGGAAGGGCCTGGGTTCTACTGAGGTTTTTTTTCTCGATTGGAGTTTTGGGTTCCTCGCCAACGTTTGCATATTGTTGTAGTAGAGTAGGCGGGGCGAGACCGTCCATCGAACGTCCAGCAACACCGCATAGCACCGCGAGGAAGAGCCTCTCGGCTGGTTGAGGAACGAGCGGCAGCATGTCAGGGAACCGGACTATAATTTTTTTTTTCCTCTCTCCCCTCTCTCTTTCCGGTCGCTCCGAGGGGTCCCGTCTCCGTTGTCTCGTCTCGTCGCTGCATACCCCCCGCCCCACCCCCCCTGAGGGAGGGGGAGGGAGCATGCATAGTCGCGGGGGTACCCCCCGGCCTGTGAGGGGTGATGGGGGTATGAAGTGGAGTAGGCGGGGCGAGACCGTGGTTCGAGGCCGGTAAGTAATTGTTAATTAGCGCCAGTGGTGCGCGCACCGGCCTCGCATCACGTAGGAGATTGGGAGCATATAAAGGAACAATGGCGACCGGACCGTCGAAGAGAGAGGACCGGGCCCGAACATGTTTGTGTATGTATTTATGTTTTATTTGCCGGCCGTCGTCCGTGAGGGGCGGCCGGCTGTTTATTTATGTTTATGTTATTTCGTCGGCGGTCGTCCGTGAGGGGCCGCCGGCTGTCTATGTTCTGTTATATTACTTTATTAAACGTTCAAATGTTTTCCGGTTCCCGTCTCCTTCCTGCCCTATCATGAATCGTATTACAATTGTTTTGCACTATTTGCCTGGCCAGGGGGACTACTTTAAATTCAGAAGCTAGACATAATTAATATTGCATATAGGAATTTATAGTCCGTTTAATATTTGTCCTGTTTGATATGTGTAAGTATGTTTGCATATTGTGTGTGTGGAGCTTTTGTATGTCTGTCTTTTGTGTTTTCACCTTTTTCTTGTCTTAACAGGTGTATGACATTAGTTGTTTTACTTGTAGTCAACATGTCTCATGTACAGCTGCTCTGTAACAATGGAAATTGTAAAAAGCACTATATAAATAAAGTTGAGTTGAGTATGTGGATATTTTCCCAGCAAACAGGTTTCCTAAATTGACACTTGTGGGGGGGGGGTACAGATCCAGGATCAGCATCGCCTAGGAAACGGCCAGGCAGCTAATGCTGATCGCCTACACCTGAGGCGGGCATAAAAGCCACGAGCACATACCACTCTGGGGCTTGTTTCTCACCCAGACTAACCCTGTGTCTTTTCTATCCTGTAGAATCCAGTGAATGAACAGAAAAGTGCCAAATTGCACGAGCACGGATGGCAGATCTCATCACGAGCACCCAGTGATGTCAATTTTGGACTTGTTCACAATTTGTCAAAATAAATTCCCTTCCGGGGTGGTTTACACCTGCCGTCTTGTGTCCGTCATGTCTCTTACCCTGCCACACACTTTAAAAAACTTCCCTTTCCTCATTCGTAAGAAAAACTAACCTGATAGATTCCAAGCAAACAGGTTTTCTGATTGACACTTTAATCAACTTCCCCTTCCTCATTCATACGAAAAACTAACCTGATAGATAAAAAAAAAGCTTTTCAGATTATCATTAACAATCTAATAGCATTTGAAATGATGTAGGAAAATCAAAGCTATCCAGCTCTATCCTCTTAGCTCATTTGTTGTTGGATGTGTTCCTGGTTCCGGTTGATCTAAATAATGCAGCCTAGATCCTCTGAGAATTAACATTATGGAAGTGTAGTGTATGCAAGATTAAAAAGATGCGTCTTTAGTCTAGATTTAAACTGACAGAGTGTGTCTGCCTCCCGGACAGTGCAGGGAACAACATTCCAAAGTTTAGGCGCTAGATAAGAAAAGGATCTACCACCAGCACTTGATTTTGAAATTCTAGGTATTACCAAATGACAGGACGCCTGAGAGCGTACGTGGCGTAATGTACGTGGAGGACTGTAATACAATAGAAGTTCATTTAAATACTGCGGCGCTAGACCATGTAGGGCTTTATAGGTAATAAGCAGGATCTTAAAGTTAATGCGATGCTTTATAGGTAACCAGTGCAAGGTTGACAGAACCGGGGTTATATGCTACTACCTTTTAGTATGTGTAAGAACTTGACCTGCCGCGTTCTGAACCAGTTGCAGTTTTTGCAATAGGCCTGCAGGGCAACCCCCTAGAAGTGCATTACAGTAATCTAGTCTTGATGTCATGAATGCATGAATGCATGAATTAATTTCTCTGCATCTGACAGTGACAGCATATGACGTAGTTTAGATATATTCTTAAGATGGAAAAATGCAATTTTACAGGTGTTGGCGACATCGCTTTCAAATGACAGAGTACTATCGAATACAACGGCAAGATTCTTAGCTGACGACGAGGATTTTATGGAGCATCCGTCAATCGTTAAGCAGTATTCTTGGTTGTTACGTGTAGCGGTTTTCGGTCCAGTAAGTAACACTTCTGCTTTGTCAGAGTTCAGTAGTAAAAAATTGTTACTCATCCAGTTCTTTAAGTCAACTATGCAATCCTTTATTCGATGGAACTGCTAGGTTTCGTGAGGCTTCGAGGAAATATAAAGTTGAGTTTCATCAGCATAACAGTGAAAGCTAATTCCGTGTCGCTTTATTATATCTCCTAGAGGTATAATGCGAAGAGCAGAGGCCCCAAGACTGAGCCCTGTGGTACACCGTCCTGGACTTGTGATTTGCGGGACACCTCATTGTTTATTGCTACAAATTGAAAACGGTCGGATAAATAAGACTTAAACCATTTCAATGCTATTCTGTTAATGCCGACGTCATTTTCGAGTCTATGTAGAAGTATGCTGTGGTCAATGGTGTCAAATGCAGCACTGAGGTCTAGCAGCACCAATAACGAAATACAGCCACGGTCAGACGCTAAAAGAAGATCATTTGTAACTCTGATCAAAGCAGTCGCTGTACTGTGACATGCTCGAAATCCTGACTGGAATTCTTCATTAATGTCATTCCTTTGGAGGAAGGAGCATAATTGAGTTGAAACTACTTTTTCCAGAATTTTAGATATAAAAGGTAAATTCGATATAGGCCTGTAATTCCCTAGTTCTTTAGGGTCAAGTTTGGTTTTTTTGACAAGGGGCCTTATAACAGCCACCTTAAATGCTTTAGGCACATCTCCCAATGTCAGAGATGAGTTAATAATACTAAGAAGAGGATCTATAATATCTGGATTTTTAGCGGAGGTTAGGACCCCACAAGGTATTTGCGCATAGCCCAACCCGCAGCTCTACGGATGTCTGCCAGAGAGGCGCTTCTGCCTAGTGCACGGCTAAACCCCGGACGGAGCTTAAGGGGCGCGAGCAACTTGTTATCGGTATGTCATATGACAGTACCGCCGTGCACCAGTCTCTGTTTGGGGACGGCACTCTTCTTCTACCATCCTCCAGAACAGACAAGGAGCTGACGGTTGTTTATATTAAAAGATGGTAATCCAATGTTTCCAGTTTGGACTCTCTAAAACTGTTTATTTCCAAAAATTATAAATTCTGTTTTAGCCTCATTTAGTTGTAAAAAAGACCTAGCAAGCCATCCTTTTACTTCAGTTAAACATATGTGAAAACTATGGAACCTACACATGAATCTGGCATCAAAGGTGTCAGGACCTTGTCCTTCCTGGTTTTTCAGTTCTCCAACTCCCTGGACAAGGTCAGGACAGAACCATGCCTCGTGTGTATGTTTTGTTTTACGAGGAGACACGTGGCGGTATGTTTTGATAGTTAGCCGCGTTTCCTCCTGTCTTCCGCGTAGCTCCGCCCCCTTGTTTCTCCGTTAGTCTTCCACTAGTGTTTTATCTCTGTCACCTGCCGCTCACCTCCCGTTTGTAATTATCCCTCGTTGGTTGTTCCCTTGTTCATTACCCTCACCTGTTCCTCATCGCTGTTTCCCTCTATTTTAGCTTGGCTGTGCCAGGGGCCTGTACCATGATGGTAGTTGAACAAACTCTGGGTTACAGGATTAGTTTTGGGTTGTCAAAACCAAACCAACGTGTTCAAGCTTTGTTGGTACCATGAAGCAGCTCCAGGAGTTTCTTTGTCAACTCAAGCTTTGATCCTGAAGCTAAGATTAGTTTGTGCGCGCGTGCACATGAACGAGTGACGTTGGGATCGCTAAACCAATCGCGTTCAACATGGATAGAGGGAGTTCCGTAGGTTTCTTAAGAAATAATTATGCGCAAATGTTAGTAACACAAAAATGTATTTCAGCCACCCAGTAATACTGTTTCTGCTGTTTACGCAAGAGAGAACAGTTTCAGAAACACTGCTGATTGAGTTAATGCACAAGTTGAACGACTATATAGTACACACATTTACTGTAGTATACTGTAGTAAGGTAAATATTACAGTAATGTAATATGATGTGTATTATGTGTGTATGTGCCCCCACAGTGGATGAACATATCCTGCTAACATTAGTTATCATTTAGATTACCTTTATTAATGAGGATGAAGCACATGATGAAGTGAAACGATCTGTGTGCTGACAAAGTTAAAGAGATAAATGTACTGTACTATTCATTATGGCACAAGTGTGAATGTGAGGATTTATATTTTATGTTACTGGTGTCTCTTTTATTGTAGGACATTTCACAATTCCTTCCCCAGAAACTGAAGTGTCTACCTCCAAAGGTTACAGAAGTAACACATGTATTTTGTGAACAAAATACACTAGAGAAGCTTACTCTTAATTAAGAAAGTTAAATAAAAAATACCAGTATGTGAACTTAGTAGTCAGTTGAAGTGTTTATTTAAAAATCCGATTGGTCATCTCAATCCTGACTCTGGTTTGATTGAGGGCCATGTTGAAGTGGTTCTGCGGTCAGGATAGCAAAAACCTCTGGCATACATAGGGACCCCCGTCTCCCACCAACAGGCTATTAAACAGCCCTGTTATACTTTACCTTCCTTAAAGCACTGACAAAAACACAGACGCATAGGGAATGTTGTAGGCATTATTAGTATTAAAAATGTCTTAAACATTTAAAAATGTAGGCCTACTTTATGATACATTATTTAGGTTCATTGTAAGTGTAACTTGATAACAAAAAGATTAAAATAGCAGTGTTAAAAATATGTGATGTCACCGGTCAATTTATGGTTTTGTCTGTATCTTGCTGTAGCTGTTTAATAGAAAGTTTCTTCAGTGGACAAAGAAGATAAATGTTTCACCCAACACAGTGAAACTGGAAGTGTTCCTAGATGTTCTGCACCACAGACAAGAATGTAAAAAATGCAATGCAAAGAAATACAAATTGTATGTAGTACAATAACAGTATAAATACATTTAATTTCATGTTTAAGGGAAAGCCAGCAAATGTCATCTCTAAAATCAGATTTTACCTACATAGTCGCCATTTTTTGATTTTGTATTTGTAATATATATTTACATCATTTTATGTTAGTATTTTTATTTTATTAAACATTATTAAAAATAACTAACCATTGTAACACGCATTGTGAGTTAGTTGCCTCACTTATATGTAAATTTGCTCGCCGCTGATTGGTTTATTTTCGATGTGAGATCTCTAATCTAGATCATAGCCTGCTCCGGAGCAGGTTAGCCGTGCAGCGTAAGTTACCATGGCGATGAACACCGATTAAAGCTCAGTTACTTTCATGCTACCTAAAACCCAGGGTTGGCACAAAGTAATCCTAAACTTACCTGGCTAGCCAGCTAAACCGGCTTCATGGTACAGGCCCCATCTCTCTTTGTGGCGATGTTAATTATTTGTGACTGTGTTGCTCTCGTTGTGCTTGCTTATCCATAGGAAACTTGGCAACCCGTGAGCCGGTTTGGATTTATTTCTCCCCATTCGGTTCTTTTTTGGTTCCCGTTTACTTTTCCCGGATATTGTGGATTTTAGTTTTTTGGCAGCCAGCTGTGTATCTGAGTGTTTGGACAGGAGTTCCCTGCCTTTCTTTTGTTTTTTCTGTGGACCCTGTCTAAATAAACTGTGTTTACCTGACCTGCATCCGAGTCCTTTTGTGCACCGTGATGAAAGGAAAATACAACTGCAGAACATCTGCATACAGATGACAACTAATATTGTATTGTCTAAAGATTAACCCAAAAGGTAGCATGTATAAGGAAAACAAAGTTGGACCAAGGATTGATCGCTGAGGGACCCCCACAAGACAGTTTTACTTTGCAAAAGGCAATTTCCAATCTTAACAGAACATTTCCTGTCCTGTAAGTAAGAATCAAACCATTTAAGGGCTACATTGTTTATACCAACATTGTCTCTGCGACGTTGCAGTAAAATTCCATGATCAACAGTATCGAAAGCTGCGCTCAAATCTAGCATCATCAATGCAACGCCATTTCCAGAATCCATACTTACTAATATATCATTAGAGACTTTTAATAAGGCTGATTCAGTACTATGGTTACTTCTGAAACCGGACTGAAAAATATCCATTAATTATTTATACTTAGGAAGTCAACAGTTGATTATGTACAACTTTTTCTAAAATCTTATTCATAAAAGAATGTTTTGAGATCGGCCAAAAATTTCAAAAATCCTTTGGATCCAGATTTGTTTTCTTTAAAACTGGTTCAAGAATAGCATGCTTAAATTCAGATGGGACAGTACCGAAATATAAACTACTATTTATAATCAAGAAAACACTTGGGCCAATGGTCTCCACACCTTTCTTTTACAATCGTGTAGGAAGAACATTATTTAGCAATGTAGTAGGCCTTAAACGCAATATAATCTCCATTAACTGTCCTAACAAGATCGGAATAAATTTACTCATACAATGTTACCTCTGCTGGTGGAATACTCGATCTGATCAGATCCACTTTATCAATAAAAACTTTTAAAAACTTTGACATTAGTCAATTGATGGAGTAGCTAGCACATTTATGAAAGGGTTCAATACTTTGTCAATAGTTGTAAGCAATGCCTTTGGGTTATTTACATTTTGTAGTATAATCTGTGAAAAGTGAGAAGATCTGGCAGATTTAACTGCACTTGGACTCTCTGAGAATAGCATAAGATATTTGAAGTTTATCCTTAACCCATCTGCGCTCTGCCCGCCGACATACACATCTTAGATTCCTTGTAATATCATTTAGCCAAACTTGCTCACATACTTTAAAATTTTTCATTTTTAAAAGGTGCAACATTGTCTAAGATCTCCAAACCAGCATGATTAAAAGAGTTTACCATTTCATCAACATACATAGTTGAAAAATCATTCAAATGAGATAAATTAATAGTATTAAGAAATTGTTTCAAATGCATTGATTAGAAGCAGTAATAACCCGAGACATTGATGAAGACTGCTGGAGACAATGTGCAGGTTGTATATTAGTCAGATTGAACAAAATAGGCATATGATCAGAAATAGGTATTTCATGAACACAGGTATTTTCCATATTAATCCCCAGGGAGAACACTAGATCCAGTGTGTGTCCATGTACATGCGTAACCCCAGAAACACACCGTTTAAGATTAAAAGAATCAACCAAATTAAGGAAATCCTTAGTCATAGGTTTATCCGGACAGCAAACATGGATATTAAAACCCCCCATAATCAAAATCATATCTGGAGAGGTTATAACCATAGATAAAAACGTATAAAATTCATCAATAAGATCCTTGCTATAGCCAGGAGGCCTGTATATTAAGAAACAGAACACTGGCATAGTCTAACTTCATGGTTTGATCTTCAAAGGACTTGAAATTTCCGACAGTGAGCAGCTTACACTTTGTCGTGTTTTTAAAAATAACACCTAAGCCTCCACCACGGCGAGTATTTCTCGGAGTACTTAAAAATATGCAGCCCGGCGGTAAAAGTTCAAGAATTGGGCTCGAATCCACATTGTTCAGCCTAATTTTCGTAATAAAAAGAAGGTCCAAGCCATGGGAAACAAAAAATATTCAAGATAAAAGTCTTATTTACCACTGAACGAGAATTTATCAAGCTCATAGACGCACACAAGTTCGGGAAAAAAGCACTTAGCTGAGTAGATGCAGCTTGGTTCACAGAGTGCAGATTTGCGTGAACCACTCCTCCGCTTCTTTCCTGGCTCTGTGTAAAAGAAGGAGGCCTTATCTCCACCACATGTCTAATTTCACCCTCTTACCTTCTCAATTTCTTGAGTTTCACCAGGACTCCAGCACGGAACTCTGTGTGGAGAGAGAGAGACGGGAGAAGAACGGTGAGTAAGCAGATCAACAACATATTGAAAACACCTGCTTCTCGTTGTAGTAATTGGCGAGGAGACGCTTTAAAAGCCAGTGGAGGAGATGGAAGAGAGAAAGAGACTGGCTTGGAAACGGGAACAGGGGCCCGTTTCAATAAGGAAGTTCAACCAACACCGAGTTAAAATCTGAACTCTGAGTTGATTTACTCAGAGAATCGCTACTCTGAGTTTTCAGTTTCAGACCAGCTGATTTGAGTTAGTTCAATCCACTCTGAGTTAGTTCACTCCAAGTTACACGCGTGCACCATGGCTATAAAAAGCCATCATCAATTGAGTGAAGATAGCATGATTCACCATGGCAACGGCACGTGAAAAAAAGCGCTCTGTTCATTTCTCGCCAATAGAATTGAAGGTACTGTTACAAGCGTACGTTGAATATGAGCAGATATTTAGAAAAAAGACCAACACAGCCGCAGCAGCAAAAGAAAGAGAGTTAGCGTGGGAGAAAATTGCTTCACATGTTAATGCACAAGTTTATATGTCAATCACTTTTATATTTATTTTGTTGAAACTGTGAAAATGGGAATTATATTTAACTCTCTCTCTCTCTCTCTCTCTCATGTAGCTGCAATCCTTCTGCAATAAAAAGATCTTGGCAGCAGCTGAATATGAAATACAATAACATCCTTCATTCAGGAAATTTTAAAGAAATAAAATGCTCTTGCTAGTAGGATGTCTGATTGGGAAATGTTAAATATACTTCTTAAACTGGCCTTAAAAGTTAAGATAAAAGGCAGCTTCCTCATCTATGGGTTCCTGAATAAACGGACTTGCCATTTTAAGGTCTGTGTGACTAAATTGAGCGCGATTAGGAACACGAATCAACAAACAAATGTCATAAGCAATTTCAACAACGCTCGCGCTTCGAAAAGGGGGCGGAGATTGTAACAAACCCTGGGTTTGCGGAATAAAACCTGCTCCCGACCAGGTTAGGTTCACGGACTGTGTTACTCTGGTTACTCACTCGGGGTAAAAGATACCTCGATTTCTGAAATGGGCTTGACTTACCCCGCGGTCGCGGGTTTGACATACCTCGCGTTATGAAACCAAAAACCCTGAGTATTCGGTTTTCTGGGGTTGACTTACTCGGAGTTTGCACTTACCCTGCTTTCTGAAACGGGAACAGAGAGAAGCCTCGAGACGTTGCGTCCAGGATTATCTGAAGGAATCTTACTCGACAGAGAGTTGTATGAAGTGATTGTGTATACGGGAAGTTTGAAACCTGGAAGTATTGTAATAAAAGAATCTTACCACGCCGACCCAGCCTCCTTTCTTAGTTGCATTGCGAACTTTGTTACAGATAATTTAGATGCTTTCTGCCATCAGTTCTGCTCCGCCCACAGAATCGCGTCACACTGTTTGCAAACAAAAAAATGGTCTATACAGCAGCAGACAAGATACCGACAACCACCAAGTAACCATTTCTCTTTGAATCATGACATTTTTACTTTGCTTATAATGTGGAGTGACTTCAACACAGCAATCAAGCAACAAGCATGCTTTTTAGAACAAACAACTAGCCCAAACATGTATATCAGAATCAGAATCAGAAAGAGCTTTATTGCCAAGTACAGTCGTGGCCAAAAGTTTTGAGAATTACATAAATATTCGTTTTCAAAAAGTTTGCTGCTAAACTGCTTTTAGATCTTTGTTTCAGTTGTTTCTGTGATGAACTGAAATATAATTACAAGCACTTCATACGTTTCAAAGGCTTTTATCGACAATTACATGACATTTATGCAAAGAGTCAGTATTTGCAGTGTTGGCCCTTGTTTTTCAGAATCTCTGCAATTCGACT
Organism: Triplophysa tibetana; assembly: GCA_008369825.1. Classification (NCBI taxonomy): domain Eukaryota; kingdom Metazoa; phylum Chordata; class Actinopteri; order Cypriniformes; family Nemacheilidae; genus Triplophysa; species Triplophysa tibetana. Next base: position 26,885,781 of record CM017913.1, on the reverse strand, counting down.
GGGCATGCTCTCAATCAACTTCTGGGCCAAATCCTGACTGATAGCAACCCATTCTTTCATAATAACTTCTTGGAGTTTGTCAGAATAAGTAGGTTTTTGTTTGTCCACTCGCCTCTTGAGGATTGACCACAAGTTCTCAATGGGATTAAGATCTGGGGAGTTTCCAGGCCATGGACCCAAAATTTCAACATTCTGGTCCCCGAGCCACTTAGTTATCACTTTTGCCATATGGCATTGTTCTTCACCAAACTATTGTTGGATTGTTGGAAGAAGTTGCTGTTGGAGGGTGTTTTGGTACCATTCTTTATTCATGGCTGTGTTTTTGGGCAGAATTGTGAGTGAGCCCACTCCCTTGTATGAGAAGCAACCCCACACATGAATGGTGTTAGGATGCTTTACTGTTGGCATGACACAGGACTGATGGTAGCGCTCACCTTTTCTTCTCCTGACAAGCCTTTTTCCAGATGCCCCAAACAATCAGAAAGGGGCTTCATCGGAGAATATGACTTTGCCCCAGTCCTCAGCAGTCCATTCACTATACTTTCTGCAGAAGATCAATCTGTCCCTGATGTTTTTTTGGAGAGAAGTGGCTTCTTTGCTGCCCTTCTTGACACCAGGCCATCTTCCAAAAGTCTTCGCCTCACTGTGCGTGCAGATGCGCTCACACCTGCCTGCTGCCATTCCTGAGCAAGCTCTGCACTGGTGGCACTCCGATCCCGCAGCTGAATCCTCTTTAGGAGACTATCCTGGCGCTTGCTGGACTTTCTTGGACGCCCTGAAGCCTTCTTTACAAGAATTGAACCTCTTTCCTTGAAGTTCTTGATGAACCTATAAATTGTTGATTTAGGTGCAATCTTAGTAGCCACAATATCCTTGCCTGTGAAGCCATTTTTATGCAACGCAATGATGGCTGCATGCGTTTCTTTGCAGGTCACCATGGTTAACAATGGAAGAACAATGATTTCAAGCATCACCCTCCTTTTAACATGTCAAGTCTGCCATTCTAACCCAATCAGCCTGACATAATGATCTCCAGCCTTGTGCTTGTCAACATTCTCACCTGAGTTAACAAGATGATTACTGAAATGATCTCAGCAGGTCCTTTAATGACTGCAATGAAATGCAGTGGAAAGGTTTTTTTGGGATTAAGTTAATTTTCATGGCAAAGAAGGACTATGCAATTCATCTGATCACTCTTCATAACATTCTGGAGTATATGCAAATTGCTATTATAAAAACTTAAGCAGCAACTTTTCCAATTTCCAATATTTATGTAATTCTCAAAACTTTTGGCCACGACTGTATGTTTGCACATACACGGAATTTGTTTTGGTGACAGGAGCATCCAAGTACACAGAATCAACAACAACACAGAGACCAACAAACAATACAAAAACAGTTACAGAGATGATTTAAATAAGGGCCTATGGGTATAAAAATTAAAAAATACAATACAATAAACGTAAGAGTACAGCTATAGAGAGTAAAGTTATGTGTGTATGTAAATATGTACAAGTAAAAAATAAGAATAGACTATACCAGTAAAAGGTATGTGTTACATACAGCAAGATGAAATATAATTTACAGAAAAAGTTGTATAAAAAATAGATTGTGTATTATCTGCAGGATACATTTAAGATTGCACTTTATTATTATTGCACAGAGTTAATTTTACTTAAGAAGCTTTGCACGCAAGTTCTAAAAGGTGCATGTAAAAAAAAAAAAATTAACTGACCAAGAGGTAGATGGCATGAGTGAAGAGGGGCTATTTTGTTGTTTTGTCTGGTTGTTTTGGTGCTCAGTGCTCTGTAGCGCCGACCAGACGGCAGCATTGAGAAGAGATGATGGCTTGGATGTGAGAAGTCCAGGGTGATTTTCTGAGCCCTTTTCCTCACTCTGGGTGTATACAGTTCTTGGAGGGTGGGCAGGGGAGCACCAATGATCTTCTCAGCAGTCCAAACCGTCCTCTGTAGTCTTCTTAGCTCTGACTTTGTGGCTGATTCAAACCAGACAGTGATGGATGTGCAGAGGGCAGACTGCTGACTGCTGAGTAAAACTGTTTTAATAGAGCTTGTGGTATGTTGAACTTCTTCAGCTGATGTAAGAAGTACAACCTCTGCTGGGCTTTTTTAGCAATAGAGCCAGTGCGATTGTCCCACTTCAGGTCCTGAGAGATGGTGGTGCCCAGGAACCTGAATGACTCCACTGCTGCCACAGTGCTGTTCATGATCGTGAGAGCACAATCGTCTCCACTGTTTTAAGTGTGTTCAGCTCCAAGTTGTTATGACTGAACCAGACAGACAGCTACTCAACCTCCTGTCTGTTAGCAGACTCATCACCATCCTGGATGAGGACAATGAGTGTTGTGTCGTCTGCGAACTTCAGAAGTCTTACAGAAGGGTCCTGGGCAGTGCAGTCATTTGTGTACAGGGAGAAGAGCAGTGGGGAGAGAACGCATCCCTGGGGGGCGCCAGTGCTGATTGTGCGAGTGCTGGATGTGAGTTTCCCCTTTTTCACTAACTGCTGCCTGTCTGTCAGAAAGCTGGTGATCCACTGACAGATAGAGGCAGGAACAGATAGCTGGGTTAACTTTGACTGGAGCAGTGATGGGATGATGGTGTTGAAAGCGGAGCTGAAGTCCACAAACAGGATCCTTACATAGGTCCCTGGTCTATAGAGATGTTTCAGGACAAAATGCAGCGCCATGTTAACTGCATCCTCAACAGACCTGTTTGCTCTGTAGGCAAACTGCAGGGGGTCCAGTAAGGGTTCAGTGATGTCCTTCAGATAAGCCAATACCAGTCTCTCGAATGACTTCATGACCACAGATGTGAGAGCGACGGGTCTGTAGTCATTCAGTCCTGTGATTTTGGGTTTCTTTGGGATGGGTATAATGGTGGAGCACTTGAAACAGGAAGGAACTGTGCAAAGATCCAGTGATCTGTTGAAGGTCTTTGAGAAGATGAAGGCCAGTTGAATAGCACAGCTTTTAAGACAGGCTGGGGAGATACCATCTGGGCCTGTTGCTTTTCTTGTCTTTTGTTTCCTAAAGACTCTAAACGTTTTTTAAATGGAAACGGTGGTGCTGTTGAACCCTGTTATGATGACGCAAGAGTTGAAAAATGTTAGCTGAGAAGGCCATTCTTTGTGTTCTTTTTGAGTCTGATGAAATCAGTATAACTACGTGTTTAATACTACAAAATACATTTCTTCTAATATCTTCAATTGTTGCATATACACATTTAAACTAATTAACTTGGACCCATTGTGCGAGCTGTCTCTTTAATACTCGTTATACACATGTTGCTGCTGAATGGGCTGATGTTCTTGACACAGCCACCAAACAAGAGAAAACCCTTTGCACACTGTTTCCAGGAAGCAAGTCGTTCCGAAAATCGTAGCAAAACATGGCACACCGGTTTGAGCTTGTGCACCTCTTGTCATTCTTTTCTATTCCTGTTGCAGGATCATGACAACCACTACGATTTCCCCAAAGTCACATGATTTGCTGAAAAGATTAAAAAAAATCCTTTATGTTTATTCAACCTGATTCCTCAGATTGGCTGATATGAAGACTTCCGTCAGAACAAGTATTTAAGACCCCTGCATGCAGTTCACCACAGAAACCTTGACCAACCCATCACTTAGAAGTAGAGAATCTCCAGGATATTTCCACGATCAGGTTAGTCTTTATGTAATTTACATTTATTGCTTTTCATATATTCATATTGATACCTTTATGCATACATGCGTTCATAGAATTCACATGATAATTTCATGGTAATAGTAAAATGAATATTCAACACAGAATTCAAAATAAGATCACTTTTACACGTTCTGCTGACCAGATGCAAGTAATAAATGTGTCTGTAATAGCTGCTAGCTGAAAACGATTTAAGCTAAACGATAATGATTAATCCTCGTATTGTGCAGGTGTTTGCTTTATGTGCACGCACTCTTCTGAAGCATGCGCTTTCTCCTCCGTTTGCAGGATAAGAGTTATTTTTATTTTTATAGTCAAGCTTCACACAAACCTGTCAACAGGGCCACACGCAGGATTTTAGAAATACAGAGGTCCAACAACTGTTGGTCCAAAACCTGAGTTTGTTTCAAACAAATAGGCCTAATTTTGACGTTCTTGATCTACATATGTGCATTTTAAAAGTTTTGCAAATTTCATAGTTGCTTAAATCATGCCTGTCTTTTCATGTTTATCACTAATGAAACACATGGATAATTCATTATACAAATACTACCAGATTGACATACAATCTTTCATAAGAAGCATTTGGGTTTGAAATGACATAAAGGTAAGAGAGTGATAATTGAATTCTTGAGTGAACTTTTGGATAATATCTTTTTTGAAAATAAATAAATATTTAATAAATGTAGCTAGTTGGATGTAATGTATTAAAGATATGATATTTTATCATGCTTTTTGTTTTATATTTTGATATCCACAATATGTATGTATTGTAGGCTCTGTGGCTTTAGGGGAATGCCCTCTTATAGAGTCTAATATTTGTAAATAAAGAAACTACTGACAACATGGAAACACCAAATGTAATGATATTATTTAAATCCTCTTCATAAACAGAAAACAAAGTTACTTACTTAATAAGTATTTCCAGCAAGTCACAGAATATTCTGTGAAAATATAACAATATATTTAATATTGAGTGAATAATGCCCAAATCTTAGTGAAATTAATGCTTGAAATAAATCTTTATGCTTGTTATCTAATAATCAGTTAGATTATGAGACTTTAGTCTGGATTTTGACAAGATCTAAAATGTTTACATGCTGATTAATAATGCTAATGCTTAATGTTGATAAAAACGTTGTGGTTAATAAAATATCACAAATCTGTTTGAAAAGTTGGAGACATATATCAAACAGTTGACAGACTGACAGATACAAATGCTTTAATATTTGCTGCATTTTTTTTACCGTTGTGTGTCCATTTACCCGCTCTGCGTGTCTGCAATTGTGTTGTTGAATTAAGATTAAGCACGTGTTTCCTGCTCTTCATGTGACGCGTCTTTGGCGGGAGAGAAGCAGCGCGCGCGGAGCGGAAAGAGTCAATAACATCAATGTGCCAGAATGCGCGTGTGAAGTCATTCTCTGTTGTGTAGATGCGCGGCTCAATTTAAACAATCAAAATACTTAAAAGTTTGAAAAGGTTTATCAGTCTATGTGAGGAACGCAGAAAAGATCCGGATCTGGCCCGCCAATTGAGGATAACTGATATAGGCGAAGTGAATTTTGAAGATTATGAAGAAAATACTATTTCACATTAAAAAAAGCTTTTAATGTATTTTACATTATTAATTATGTGCAAGTGTAACTGGTGTGAATAATTCATTGTGTTACTTTGATTTGTTTTCTTTTTTCAATTCAAGTTTATTTATATAGCGCTTTTCACAATGTGTATTGTTTCAAAGCAGCTTTACAGGGCAAACAGGAAAAACAGAAAAGGTAAAACACAGCACAGTGCATTGTATTTATACAACGAGTAAGATCATACTAATAAATAATATATAATTTCTAAATAAATGCAGTCTCCCGGTGAGCAGGCCAACACTGCCCTGCTGTGGCGAGGAACCCAAACTCCAATGATTGATTAATGGAGAAAAAAAACCTCGGGAGAAACCAGGCTCAACCGGGAGGGCCAGATCCCCTCTGATGTGTCATAGCTGCACTCAAACTGCTGACATGTGATTTAAGTTTAGCATTCAATACCAAATATTGTAACTTCAGCATTAATGAGACAAATAGTCCGTCTTTGCTCTTTGTTGGGGGTGTATTGGTCTGAGCTGGGATGGTCCGATGGTCATATTTCTCTTGGCTGGTGGTGGAATTGCCTTAGATGGGGCTGGGATACTCAGTCAGTGTGCAGCTGTAGCTGGCGTTATCTCAAATTGGGGATGGGCATCTGTCGGTCGTCTGGACATGGTGGAACTTCTTCCTACCTCGGGATGGGCATCCCGAAGCAGAGGCGGAAAGAGAATAAAGAGAATAATTAGCGTAGCTGCTGTTCATTAACTATGCATTAAGTGAAAGCTTGGCTGAAAAGATGTGTCTTTAATCTAGATTTAAATTGGGAGAGTGTGTCTGACCCTCGAATAGTATCAGGAAGGCTATTCCAGAGTTTAGGTGCTACGTATGAGAAAGCTCGACCCCCTTTGGTGGATTTAGTTATTCTAGGTGTTGTCAAAAGTCCTAAGTTTTGAGATCTTAGAGAGCGTGTTGGGTTGTAACGTGATAAAAGCTCGGTTAAGTAAATAGGGGCTAAACCGTTTAAGGCTTTGTATGTAATTAAAAGAATTTTAAAATCAATACGATACTTAATGGGTAGCCAGTGAAGAGATGATAAAACTGGGGTTATGTGATCGTATTTTCTTGACCTAGTAAGAACTCTGGCAGCTGCATTCTGAACTAACTGTAGTTTGTTTATCGATGATGCAGGACAACCACTAAGTAGAGCATTACAATAGTCAAGTCGTGAGGTCACAAATGCATGAATAAGCTTTTCTGCGTCAGCAAAACATAAAATATTTCGTAACTTGGAAACATTTCTAAGGTGGAAGAAGGCTGTTTTTGTGATATTTGAGATGTGATTTTTAAATGACAGGTTGCCGTCTAATATAACGCCTAGGTCTTTAACTGTATTTGTTGGAGTAACAGTGCAGCCTTCAATTTGCAGGCTGTAATCGGAGATATTCTGTTTACCTGTTTTTGGTGCTATAAGTAATATTTCCGTTTTGTTAGAGTTTAAAAGAAGGAAATTACTAGTCATCCAATGTTTTATGTCCTCGATGCACTCTGCCAGTTTGGATAGTTTGAAGGAATCATCTGGTCTTGATGAGATATATAGCTGAGTATCATCTGCGTAACAGTGGAAGCTAATTTCATGTTTTCTAATAATGTTGCCGAGGGGCAGCATGTATATGGAGAAAAGCAAGGGTCCTAAAACCGATCCCTGAGGTAATCCATAATTTACTTGCGTAAGATATGACGATTTCCCTTTTAAATGGACATATTGATATCTGTCTGTTAAGTAAGATCTTAACCATTGTAGTGCCTGTCCTGGAATACCAATATAATTGTGTAAACGATCTAATAGTATTTTATGGTCTACAGTATCGAAAGCAGCACTAAGGTCAAGCAGGACTAAGAGTGAGATGTTACCTTTATCTGATGCAATAAGAAGGTCATTTGTAATTCTAACGAGCGCAGTTTCAGTGCTATGATACGGTCTAAAGCCAGACTGAAACTTTTCGTGCATGTCATTATTTTGTAGGAAGGTACACAGTTGAGTTGACACTACTTTTCTAGTATTTTAGACAAGTACGGGAGATTTGAAATCGGTCTATAGCTTCCAAGTTCATTGGGGTCTAAGTTTGGTTTTTTGATTGGAGGCTTAATTACAGCCAGCTTAAAGGGTCCTGGGACATGTCCTAGATTAATTGACGAGTTGATTATGTTACAAATGGGCTCAATTGCAGCAGGTAGTAACTCTTTTAATAAAGTAGTCGGAATGGGGTCTAATAAGCATGTCGTCGGTTTGGATGTTGCAATAATTTTAATCAAATCTTCCTGATTTATCGGAGAAAAACACTGTAGCTTTTCTTTTTGGTTGACGGGTGAGACTAATTCTTCCGTCACACTTTGAGGTTTGGTTTTAGCTATGTGGTCTCGTATTATTTCGATTTTCTCAGTAAAAAACTTCATGAATTCATTGCTACCAAGGTGCGGCGGAATACCCAGGTCAGGTGGAGTCTGTTTGTTTGTTAGTTTAGCAATTGAACTAAATAAAAACCTTGGATTGTTTTTGTTATTTTCTATGAGGTTACGGAAGTGCTCGGCTTTTGCTGCTTTTAGTGCCTTTTTGTAACAGCTTGCACTCTCTTTCCATGCAATTTTAAAGACCTCTAATTGGGTTTGTTTACATTTTCGCTCCAGTTTACGCGTTTCTCTTTTTAGGGCGCGAGTGGTGTTATTATACCATGGTGCTATGATATTTTCATTAATCCTTTTTGACTTCATAGGTGCGACCGCTTCTAATGTATTAGAGAAAATGGTGCCCATGTTGCTGGTCATGTCATCGAGCGATTCTATATTAGTTGGAAAGGTTATTAGAGGAGTCAGATCTGGCAAGTTCTTTATGAAACTATCTTTAGTAGTTGAGGTGATTGTTCTACCCTGTCGATAACGAGATATACAACTGATTTCTGCAGTGCGCAGTGTACATGTTATAAGATGGGATCGGAAACATCGTCGCTTTGAGGTATAATATCGATATTGGTTAGATCGGCTCCGTGAGATATAATCAAGTCTAGGGTATGATTAAGTCGATGAGTAGGTCTGTTGATGTATTGTGTTACACCACAAGAGTCTAGTAGTTCTTTAAACGCCACAGCTAATGGATCGTTAGCAATATCTACGTGGATATTAAAATCTCCAACAATCAGTACTTTATCGACGTTAACCAACAGATCCGATAAGAAGTCTGCGAACTCTATCAGAAAATTAGTGTAAGGCCCAGGGGGTCTATACACAGTAACCAATGTAAGAGAGACCAATGATTTTTTACTTTTGTTTGGAACTGTTATGTTCAACGCAAGCATTTCAAATGATTTAAATGTATGCATTGTTCTCCCAGTAACGGTAAGATAGTCTCTAAAGATTGCTGCGACACCACCACCTCGACCAACCGGACGTGGCTCATGAATATAACCGTAGCTTGGTGGAGTAGACTCATTTAGACCAAAGTAATCATTTGGCTTAAGCCAGGTTTCAGTAAGGCAAAGTATATCAAAACTGTTCTCTGTGATCATTTCATTTACAATAACTGCCTTTGGATTTAGTGATCTAATATTAAGTAGCCCAAACTTTAGGCGTTGGTTTTGCTCATTAAATATATTGTCTTTTGGTTTAATCATGATAAGATTTTTTCTCTGACTTTTAAATAAATTATTATTTGGTTGTATTATTCGGGGGACGGACACAGTCTCTATGCATTTGAAAGCAGTAACATTCTTAACAGAAACATTCTTAACAGTTAGGTGAGAGGAACACAGATTATGGTTAAAGTTTGTACTTACTAGTCAAATGGTGCGTAGCGTCTTTGAGATGTTGTCAGACAGAATTTCCGCTCCAATGCTGCTGGGGTGCAGCCCGTCGGGGCGGAAAAGCCTTGGTCGCTCCCAGAACAGATCAAAATTATTTACAAAGAGCAGCTTCTGTTCAATACACCATGACAATAACCAATTATTAAGCGTAAATAGTCTACTGAACTTTTCGTTCCCTCGTCGGTAAGTAGGAAGCGGCCCTGATACGATGATCCTCGCCGTGGGCGATGCATTGCGAACAGTATCGACCAGACTCCTGAAGTCCCTCTTTAGGATCTCCGACTGCCGCATTCTCACATCATTCACCCCCGCGTGCAGAACTATGGCTCCCACTCTTGCATCGTCCTTCAGAATCGCAGTTACCTGCGCAGAGACATCGAGAACACGGGCGCCAGGAAAACAGTGAGTGCGCACCTTACCTCCATTGAAGGAGGCGCGTACGTTCCGGACGATTGAGTCTCCGATGACCACAGCGTTGGATTTCGTCTCGCAGAGGGCAGCATAGCGGTTTCTCGTAGAAATCTCGAAGACCGGTGGCGGCGGTGGGGGAGAGTTCATCGCTCCGGTCCTGGATTTCGCCTCTCGCCGTGCGTGTGCCGGTGCAGGAGTGAAATTCATTTCGGCTCGGCGTGATCTTGAAGCCTGGGATCTGTGCACAGAAACACGCGGAGTAGAAGTGGTAGGAGTATTACAATCTCGTCGAACACTTACCGCAGCTCTGCGAGCGTCAGCCCGGGATGTTTCCAGTGCCATTTTACGTTCTCGCAGACGTGTTTGCCTCTCGAGTAGATCGTGGATCTGCTTCTCCAATACTTCCAGTTCTGACTGAAGTGCGAAGAAAGATTCATCATCTGCACTCAAAGGTAACGTTAAACACATGTCTGAATTATACGCCATTAGTGTTGTCATAATGAGAACAGTGAGTTAAGCAGTAAAGTAAAGAAACTAAAGGCTGGGGATGCTAACAGCCTGAGTGCTAATAGCGAATATTCATATAAAACAGATGTATCTGTGCGTTATATGACGATATTTGGTATGATATACACTTAAGGATACGTTTTACCCTCTGTGAGTTATCAACTTAGAACATAAATCTTAAAATATAACATGAATAAATGATATATTTAGAAAAGTTTGACGGAGCTCTGTCTCAAACCACGCGCTCTCAGCAAAACAGGAAGTGATGACATTTGCTTTTGACATTTTTTTTTTATATTGTATGTTTTATATGCTCCGTCTTATGTTCTTCCTTTGTTATGGGTTGTATCGTGAAAAATACTATTAAGGTGGAACTGTTTATTAGAAGTTTGCCCGGGGAGGGAATTATATTAGTGGAACACATCTGGGGTTTCCCTGAGGGAGCTGTCGCATAGTTGCCAAGTCCGTTTATAATCCGCGATTTTGGGCTTGTTTTTATCAAGTCGCGTTAAAAAGCGAGATGCGTTTGTTAAGGCTTATTTAAAAAATAGTTATTGCTTGTTAGGAAAATTTGACAAGCAAATTCAGTTCTTTAAATGTATGGTCATCGTTTTACTTGCATGCATTGATTGACACTTTCAGATTACAGCTAATTGCCAATCAATGAAGTAATATCAATTCTGTAACGTATTTCGTCAAAACATTCAGCCCCTCCTCCCCCTCTCCCCTCATTGGAGAAAAATTTAATTCAAAGTGCAGGCGCGTGACGTTGTAATCCAAGCGATGACATTTAGATGGACATAAATAAAACATTTAAATTTGAGAAAACAATGGCACCAACAAAGTGGTCCAAGTATGGAAAAAAGTACAACAAAGCCCTTTAAGGCTCTTGTCTTTTTCTTCTTTTCCATCACTCCAACCCTATTCTGCTCACAGGTCATTGAAGATGAGTGGTTTGAGGGTGCCCTCACGTTTTGTTGCCGTTTGCTGATTTTTGCTAAACATCTTCTGCTCTTCATTTTAAAATAAACGAGAATTTCCAGTTTAAATGATGCAGGCTCATTTATTGTAAAAAATTGTAAATGATAAATTAGAACGATGGTAAATAAATAATCAAATTATATTGAGCTTGTTTTTAAAGCTGAGGTTGCTTATTTGTCTCGCCAGAGTTGGCAACTATGGAGCTGTGCGATAGCCTCAGTTTGGATGATTCTGTGTATCGGAGAGGGGAAAAAATTCACCTCTCCGAAAGAGATTTAATTGGTTGTGAAATGTACATTTTAGAGTGTGACGAGAGAGAATTTGATTTGATCAGAGAGGGGGAAACTCTTTTCTTTTGGTCCACAGATTGTTTGATAAAAAGTCATTCCATCCAATCTAGCAAGCTCATACTGTATAAACCAAGGGCGAAATTTTTATTTTTGGTGGGGACATAAATCAAATTGGTCTATCTCCCCATAGGAGTTGCGAGCACACAATATTCGATTCACACAGAGACATAATGTAAGCGCATTATGGTGCGCTCACAGCTGGCGCTCATTAACAATTACTTACCGGCCTCAAACCACGGTCTCACCCCCGCCTACTCCACTACATACCCCCATCGCCTCTCACAGGCCGGGCGGTACCCCCGAGACTGTGCTTACTCACCCGCTCCCTCGGGGGTCTCCCAGTCTCGGAGTACCTTTCCCCTGGGGGCATGCAGCAAGGAGACGAGACAACGGAGACGGGAGCCCTCGGAGCGACCGGAAAGAGAGAGGGGAGAGAGGAAAAAAATATTATAGGCATACATGCTGCTGTTCATTCCTCTACCAGCCGGGGTACTCTCCTTCGCGGTGCCTTGCGGTGGTCCTGGGCCCTCAGTGGACGGCTCGACCGTCCGCCCCCTGGCGGCCGGCTGTGGCTCCTCCTTAAGCGGAGAGTCTGGGCGTGTTCCCCGTCCACCCTCCTCCTCCCCCTTGGGGGGATGGACACAGGCTCCGGCCTCTGGCGGACGGCGGCAACTCCACCGCTCCCAGCACAGGTCGCCGTTCCACCGAGGCTTTGAGGGTGGCAGCACTGTGCACTTCCGTTTTCCCAGAGCCACCGCTTCGGGCAGCCACTGGCGGACGTCCCTTCGTCCGCACTGCCCGAACTCTCCGGCACCGCGCGGCCCCTCGGCGGCGAGGACTCTCCGACACCATGTCTCTCCTTCCTCCCGGGTATCGGCACCAATGTAGAAAGATTCAAAGTAGGGAAGGAAGGAGGCGGGAACCGGCATACATTTAAAATAAAGTTTTAATATAAATAATAACAGCCGGCGGCCCCTCACGGCCGACCGCCGGCGAACAAAACATGTTCGGGCCTGGTCCTCTCTCTTCGACGGCCCGGTCGCTCGTTCTCTTATATGCTCCCAATCTCCTACGTGATACGAGACCGGTGTGCGCACAACTGGTGCTTATTAACAATTACTCACCGGCCTTGAATCATGGTCTCGTCCTGCCTACTCCACTACACATAAGTTGGCTTGTTCCACGCTCCGTACATTCAACACAGGATCATTGCAACTTCCGCATATAAACTTTAAAACTAACATCATTCATACGGGTCATACACTCATTCAGGTAGTATTTAAAATACAACACTTCTCCATTTTCCTCCAACAGACAAGACGCTTGGGAGAATGTACTTTACATCCACAATTAAATACCCAGTTTGCCGTCCTCACGAAGAACAAGCCAGTCGCTGGTCGGTAGATTCAGGTCCACATATCCTAGATCCCATGTGGTCTCAGACTAAATAGTCACCAAACAGGAAGTGGATCCACAGGCAGCAGGGTGGACTGGAGTCAGTACTCAGGTGACAGCTCCCTCTGCTGGCTAAGCATTACAATCATTAAACACCATACAACTATTGGCTTTACAAATGATACGCAAAGCCTTGCCATCTCATCCAGGAAATAAGTCAAATTTTAGTAATTCACAGGCTTCCATTATCCCGTGTGAATGCGCCACATGAAATACAGATGTGGGGAGGACATTTATAAATCACATGAGGTCCCAAGATAATACTTACCCCCATATGAATAGGGCGAATGTGTAACCAAACGTTACGTCGCTGACCAAATTCACAGAAGGCTCCAACTAATTTTACTACACAAACTGCTATCCAATCATAACAGTGCGCGTTACCTTCCAAGTCTTCAATGTGTTACGCCCATTAAAACCTCTTTTGTAGAGACGGCCTCAAAACCCAGATAGAAAATAGCCTATTACTTATTGATTTAGATGTTTTTTAATGTAAAAACCATGCGAACATCATAAGTAGACCTCATACAACAGTATACAATAATAAACAAGCTCAGTTCAGGACACCTTTAAACACAAAAACCAGTGTACTTACAAATTAACCGAGGAGTTTAAAGTGTTAAACAGAGGTTAAGGTTTTGCATATTACACAGTAAGTTGTGACGGTTTTACACGTTATATTGAGTCGAGCGTTCCAGAGGAGTTACCATGTCATTACACTGGTATAACAATGTGAAACCTTAGTATTGATTCAACATTAGTCATGTGTTAAATACATGGCATGCACATAGGAATCATGATGATTTCCATTAAGTGTCATTGTATTCCAAACTGGTAACTGCAACATTGAAGATTGACAAAGTGGAAAAACATCTGTGAATATATTATTGTCATAAAATATAGTTACACAATTCCCGTTACACATGTGCACTTACTGAAGTGTTGTTACCAATGTCCTGTAACACATTTGAACTTAGATCAGTGGTTACATACTAAGTACACATCTAGTTACTATGTAAGTTCACAGGTACTAGGGGCCACTTAATATAAAGTGGGACCATACTTATTGATATATTTCTCATATATGACATGTATGAGCAAGCTGGCAAGATATGCTTAACGTCCTTGTGATGTGATGAGCGCTTCTTCAGCCTTCAGAGAGCAGCATTTGCAGTGACGTTTTAAAGGAAAGACATTTTCAGCAATGAAGTCATAAAGTGACAGTTGTACTGTGTTTGTAGAATTGAACACAAATAAAGATTAAGACACTGATGTACTGTCATTCTTTTCTGAACTGAATTTAATATTTAAGTTTACTTTTGTGTTCACAAAGAAGGATCACTGCAGACCAAAACTCAAAGTTCATTCTCTAAAACTTTCATTACAGTTAAAAATGAACACCACCTTTCGGTTAGATACATCCATTTGTCTGGCCTATTGCATTGTGCGAGTTTAGAAATGATGTAACGTTATCGTCTTCTGGTGTGGACACACATATGATTATTGTTACACAGATAGAGGACAGTACCAACATCAACCACTGCAAATTGGAAGTTTCTAGCTTAATCTCTATAGCACCACCACACCAGTAACCAGCAACTGTAAAGTATTTGCTTCTTACTTGCTGTAAGTAAAAAACATTGAAAACATCCAATGTCAAAGAACAATGTAAATGTAACGGAGGCAAGCCAGTAAAGTGCTGTGCAGTATGTAAACCTCACTCCCCGGCCTCAAGGACTCTCTAGCGACAGACACTAGAGACTGCGGTCTTTAGCCTCCTCGCTAGAGCGCCCGACTCCCATGCCGAACGAGGCCCGCCTGGAGCAGGTGTGGTTCGTAACGGTTACATAAGTAAATTGTATATTTTTGTATAATCACCCATGTTATTTTTTGTGCTCTAACGTTTGTATTTTCCTCAGCAAACAACGTAAAAGGAGGAACTGTGGAACCATTGAGTGACCTGAATCTTCATAATCTTAATATTGTAATATCACATAACATGAGTAAGTTTTATTTGAAAAGCCAATACATACACTGTAAAAATTCTAGGTTATTTTTAAAGCATGGCTGGGTAAAATATGGACAGAACAAACCGTGGGTTATAAATGAACTTGTTTGATTGTTTTAATCTATGGTCGGGTAACAACAATCCAGCATAGGATCATTTATAACCCAATGGATGATATACCCATATTTTACTCAGCAATGAGTTAAAACAATCTAGACTAGCGATTATTTAAAGTTTAGTATTTTCAAATCTTTCTATTTCTGTAGTGCTGACAAGTTCATTTCTTTACTATTGCAGTGGAAGAAGTAAAAACAGCAGAAAGAGAAGAAAATGAAACTCAACCACCAGAAGCAAAGGCATTTTTGCCACGAGCATCACAGATCCTATATATAGCACTGATTGTAGCTGTATATGCAGTAGGAGCAACAGCAGCAGAGGTCCTGTCACCAGGAGCTGGAGCAGGAGCTGTAGCAGCAGCAGTAGGAGCAGTTGTAACCTTGTTGTGTTTACAGTGGGAAACACAAGCAAGAACTAAAGTTTTAGCAGCAACAGTAGGATCAGGTGTAGTAGGAACACTAGCAGGAGCTGTAGCAGGAATGATGGTGTCATTTTGGCCACCATTAGAGGGAAAACAAACCCAAAGAGGATCAGCAGCAGCTGGAGCAGTCATTGGAGCTGCTGTAGTGTTAGCAGCTAGAGTCTCATTACAGTCGGCAATAGATAAATCACTATGGGTTTCTGACACAATTCAGAAGAGATATGATATATGTCAGTATCTATATGATAAATATAAGCAGAATGAGGACACATTAAAATGGTACAATGATACATATCTGTGGGTAGATAAAAAAAATCAGTGGGCAGCTGATAGATTACAATTCTTATTAGGTGATCAAGCCAAAAAATGGCTAGTAATAGCAACGGCTGTAAATGGAGTATTGGCATTATATGCAGGACCATATCTGATAGGATTGGCAGTATCAGCAGTAACATCACTGATAGGATCAGCAGTATCAGCAGTAACATCACTGATAGGATTGGCAGTATTGGCAGTAACATCACTGATAGGATTGGCAGTATCTGCAATAACATCACTGATAGGATCAGCAGTATCTGAAGTAACATCACTGATAGGATTGTCAGTATCTGAAGTAACATCACTGATAGGATTGACAGTATCAGCAGTAACATCACTGATACGATTGGCAGTATCACCAGTAACAATACTAATAGGATTAGCAGTATTAGTATTGATAGGAGTACGATATTTAGCAGGGGAGCCCAATCCGCAGGGGAAGGCAGCTCAGTAGAAGAGCCTTACGGTAGCAGCAGAAAAGGTTGGGGGGGGGGGGGTTGAAAACAGGGAACACACACACTAATAAAAATGTATGACTTGAATGCACTGTAAGTTGCTTTGGATAAAAATGTCTGCCAAATGCCCATGTACTGATTATATTAAAATAATTGCTCTTAGTATTAGTCATAAAATCTTCAAAATGTTTAGTACTTAAATTAATTATATGACTGTTATTTAATGACCTGTGATGTTTCATGGTAATGTTGCAAGTTATTTATGACATTTTAATTATGATTTATCATGCAACACTGCAATATTCCATTGAAAAATAATTTACATTTTTGATTTTATTGAGGTATTATGAATTTGTATGCATGCGTATGTATTGTAGGATCTGCAATAAATTGTGTATACACATTGTAATACATCTAAAACAAACAATAATATCCATTTTAGCCAAGTGAAATTACCCCTTTAATAATGACTTGAAATGTTTGACAAGACAAGACTGGGAACAAACAAGACATGCCTTATAAACATCTATCAGGCTCTGATAAGAGCAACTCTTGATTATGGATGTCTAGCATATATGTCAGCAGCAGAATCACACTTTAAAAAGCTTGATGTGGAGCAAGCAAAGACACTTCTAGTTTGTATTGGAGCTTTTAAATCATCACCAGTATCTGCATTTCAGATTGACAAATGCCTTTGCGTATCAGGAGGATTTAGCTAATGCTGACATATTGGATACATATACAAGCTCATGGAGCACATTCCTGAAATAAAACAAGAATGAAATTCTCTTACAAGAATGACCAGAACATGATAGAACTAATTTATATAGTTTCAGATGGATAGGGAATGTAAAGGGACAAAAGGTAAACCTTTCAGCTACAAGTAACCCCCATTGTGACAATATCATCAGTACCGCCCTAGAGATGCATATATTTAATCTATATTATGTAATTGAACATCTTAGAATTACTTGGTTAATTGGTTGATGGGGAAAGAGTAACAGAAAATGCGTAATAAGGTGAAGAGAAATTGTAAAAGATACGTAAAAAGATGACAAGAACTGAGATGATGGAGCTGGATAAAGAAGGACGTGGTGACTTGACACATCTTCACTTCTATATTTTCAACTGCTACTAGATTATCAATGATAATCTTAAATCTATAATTAACCTTATAACTACGTTTATTTAATTAGTTTTTAAGACTTGTTGTGTAAGCACCATCGAGCTTGTGCAGAGGCTGCAGCTTTTGCCAGAGGGGAAATGGAATCCCCTGGTTGGGCCTGGGTTCTCCTGAAAAGTACAGCATAACATGAGGAAAGTGGTGAGAAAAACAGATACACATAATACACCATAGACAACACTTGCAACAGGGGAAGATAATCCAGCTCCGGCAAGCAGCCATCCGGTCCAGTGCCATTAAGGCGCCGTTCACAGACCCGCTTGTCAGGCTGGCGGTTCAAAGCTACGGAGGCGTGGGATCGGGTAAGGACAATATCTGTATGTGTGTGTGATAGTTCTGAGTCTGTAGAATGGGGGAGGAACGGAAGAGTGCTCTCACAGGGTTGATTTTCCAGCTGCGGCCTTGTCCAAGGAGCCGAAAAAGATAAGATTGCGATTGTTTAGTCGGGAAACCGTATTCCAATATGTCACGGCAACCCTCATTGTCCATTGTCAATTCTGATCTCCGATACCATCAATTTTCCTTTCCATAGCTGTTAAGATCTCCCTGATAACAACCATATTTCGATTAATAGTCTCAATGCGGACCGCTCTTCCCAAAGCTTCAATCGATACGGGCAGCTTTGTGAGGCTTTGGACAGCTGTTCCCGTTTTATGAATTCTTCGATAACCCAGGGCAAATCCAATCAGCACAAGACCTGTTATCATGGTTCCGAATAGGTAGATATCTTCGATGTCCTCCACGGAAAGAGCCGCCAGACACACGATCCGCCATCTCTCCCACCCGTCCATCGTGTAGCCAGCTGCAAACGTTCCGTCAGGACAGACAGGTTCCCCCGAACCCAAGTTTCTCGTCGAGAAAATGGTCTCAATTGCGTTGAGAGACCAGTTGATCAGATCCATAATTTTCCAAGTTTGGAGGGCAGTGCAGAGAGAGTCTCTCAATAGATGAGACGAGACAAGAGACAAAAGCAGGAAAAATAATGAAGTCATAGTATGAAGTTTTGATGATTCATGTTTGGTGTTGTTTTAAAGGTCATGGTGCTATGGGTAAAAAGGTCTAGTTCTTTCAAATCTAACAGAGAGTATATTAAAACTGTTTAACTCTAATCCATCACCTGCACTCCTCAAAGAGGTGTGACTTTCTCAGGGAATCCTGTTTACATGTAGATTGAGATCTCATTTGATGTTCTCTTCAGTGATGAGAAAACAAACAAACCAAGTTTCTCGCTGACATTGGCTTTGTTACATCCGGGTATATAAGGTGAATTGGCAAAAGACACAATAAAGCATCTGTAACCAGAACTTCCCACATTGCAGCTGTGTGTCTTGATTTGGAAGCATCTGTAAACAGAACTTCCCACACTGCAACTGTGTGTCTCGATTTGGAAGCATCTGTAACCAGAACTTCCCACACTGCAACTGTGTGTTTTATTTTATTCTTATACTAAGTTAATAATCGTATCTTAGTAAATTAGGAATTTCTTTGTATGTACATTCTATGATTTTAATTAATGTTCTGCCTGCTTGGTATAATAAATTGTTATTATTGATATTATCTAAATTCATCAAAGTTTGTTATTACAAATAGATTGAAAGGAACCTGTTCTGTTACCGCAAAATCGATGTGTCAGGATAGAATGGGCTAGTTTATACTAGATTTTTATTATAAATGGAGCATTACTAAAGCTCACAAGATTTCCACTGTTATGTTTCTGAGCAAGCATATCGCGGCCAAACTTAATGATATTAGTTTACCCAGCAACCTCTGACTAGAGATCGGAACTGACCGTTTTGTGTCCGTGAGATCCATGAACCCGGCGTGAGACTCTGAGCGACTGCAGGTCCCAATCGAAAGAATAACTCTAAATGATAAATATTAAAGTATGAAGATTTATAGATAAATTAACGTTTATCAACAGATACACTTGAAATGACATATAAGTTATTTTATATTATATTAAAATTGGAGTCAGATTGGTCTTAACCACAGAGTCATGTAACTGAATTAATTGTAACAGTTCTTAAATAACTTCATGTAGAAATCACTGAGGAGAAGCAGAACACGAGATCACTTCAACCACGACATTGGATTCCGTCGTTGGGCCAATGAGTAGTCTTTTATAGTTGGTGACCACGACGTGATGATTTTGTACATGCTATTTATGTCTTTATGGTGCAATATTCTGAATTGCACGGAGTAAGAAGTTCAGACTTTATTCTTCTCTCTCTCTTCAGCTGTTGTGGTGAGTACATTTTATTTGCCTTTTAGAAATGTTGAGGGAAAGCTAAGACGCACCCAATGTATACACATTTGTAGAATGGGTCAGAATACCCACTATTAAACCAGAAATCGTAGAAATCCGGTGGGGCTTAATAATTAGAGAAAACCACATTATCAGGGAGATGATAGCAGCAGTGTAGATGAGAGATAAATACTAGCTCTGCAAAGATCGAAAGATCAAAGATCCTTTGTTTGTCAAAGCAACAATAAGTTGTTTTAAAATGGAGTAATTTCATCCAAATTTTATTCTGGTTCTCAACAAAGGTTAAAATGAAATCCATAATTTAACTTCATGTTACAATTGTTCATGTTGTTGCCAGAAATTTGCAACACTTAAGGCAAACAAGCCTCTTCTGAACAAGAAGTAACAATTGGAAAAGTACTGTTGGAAAAGTATGTAAATAACAAGATAATGTTTTGCATATGAGAGAAGAATTATGGCAAATAAAAGAGATGTATCAAAAGAACAGATAAAGCAATTGTGATAATTTATTGCAGAAAGCATCAGTATTAATAATGCTTGTTTAAGTAAGATCTGGAGATATTGTAATCAAAAGGAGAATGATGGAGAAAGGGAAGTGTATGAATGGTTTAAGTTGGCCCTGTTGGAGTTAAAATGACCAACACACGTGGAGTAGAACAGAAGTTGGGATATTCAGCAAGTAGGGAGAAAGTTATTTAAAGCACATTTACATTTACATTTATTCATTTGGCAGACGCTTTTATCCAAAGCGACTTACAAGTAGGGTGCAGCGGGGAGCTATCACTGCAGAGCAAACGGGGGTAAGGTGCCTTGCTTAAGGGCACTTCAGTCATTTCCTGGGGGCACTGAGAATTGAACCAGCGACCTTCTGGCTACGAGTCCAACACTCTAACCACTAGACCATAACTGACCGAAACTGACTGAAAGTACATGCAGAGTGCCTGTGGATATCTTAAGAGAACACTCAGGATTAACAAATGGATTAATGGAATAAGATAGACCTAGAAGTAGAATGCAACCAGTCAGTGTTATTACAACTCCTAAAAAATAAAGCAGAATTCCCAATTGCTGAAATATGACTAAAGAGGGCAAAACTACAACTGATGAATACAAATTTAATGATAAAACTACTGTTACATGGGTCAATACAGTGTGTATGGCCTTATCTTACTGAGGGAGACAAAACACTGATATCAAAGGGCTTAACCCCCACTCAGAAAACATTTACCATCTATACTTGTTTCAAGTGAGAAGATTAGCCCAATTGTAATAAATAAAATATCATTATTTCCCGTGAATTAGTTAAAAGTGCTATTGAAAGCCAGGTTAAATCTTAACATACAGTGTAGTGTAGTTAGTACTGTCTTTGAGTTCTAGGCACTGTCCTTTATTTATGAGACTGTGGTATTAGTCAAAGAAGCAAATTGGTCCAGTTGTCTAGAGATTGTTGAAAGCTATACAAATAGCTGATAGTAAAGTCCTGAAATCACTGTAGGAATGTAGAATTCCTGAGTCGTACACAGGAGAGTCCACTGCTATGTGTCAGGTCTCTGGTCTAGCGTCTGTGAGGTTGTTTCACTTATGTCTTGTTGGAGTTGTCGAGCATGTGGGTTTTGTTATTCCTAGTTTGTCAGTTTGTTTTAGTGTCTGCGTTTCACCCACTCCCCTCGTTACCTTGTTTAACTCCTTCATTATTAGTTAATACTCCTCACCTGGATTTCCTGATTTTCCCAGCTGTTCCTTGTTTTCTTCCAGCCCAATTTTCCTTATATTCCCCATTTGTCCTCTTGTCCGATGTCAGTCCGTTTGTTTAATCCTGTGGGTTGTCCACGCTAACCTTGCCTTGCCTTGTCTTGTCTTGCCTTGTCTTGCCTTGTCTTGCCTTGTCTTGCCTTGCCTTGCCTTGCCTTGTCTTGTCTTGTCTTGTCCAGGCTCCAGAGCTGCTAGTCTTTAACCGGAATCTTCCCTTGTCTTGCTCTCTGCTTACTAAAGTTTCTACGACCGCCATTACCTCTTCTCGAGGGATCTTGCTACTACCTCCAGCTGCCTGGGGAATCCACTGGTTTGCTGCACATGTGACCGTCGTCCTGACATCTTATCCCTTGGTTCTTAACCGGCTGCTGGTTGTGGGAATTGAAGCTACGAACCTCCACTGTCAAACATACGGGAGTACCAGGATCATGCTCATCGTCTTCCGCTCGAGGTAGCTACAGCAGTTCGTCTTGAGTCTCTCGCTGGAAGGAATTACACCAGTCGAACCGTCAGCAAGTGGATTCTTCCTTGGCTCTCGCTGGAAGGAATTAAATTCAGTCAAATCGCCATCAAGTGGATTCTTCCTTGGCCCTCGGTGGGCGGAGTTACATATTTGGTCTGCTTTCAGCAGGTGGAATTATCCTTGACGCTCACGGGGCGGAATTATCTTTACCTGTCTGCAGCAGGTGGACTTTTCCTTGGCCCTTTCTGGGCGCACTCATTTGATTTGTGAGTTGAGACATTGACTATTTTGCCCCTGCTGATTTGCGCACCTCTCGGTGAACTCCACTGAACTTCCCGGCCGAGCGTTCGAGCCTGTATTGACTTTTTGCTGCCTTGATCTTCAGATTATCTGTATTTGTGCCTATTATTCCCTGTATGAGCAATTTGAGCTGGGTCAAATAAAGCCTACCTTCTCCTGCATCTGAGTCTTGAGTCGTTCATAACAGCTATGTATATTGTATTGTACATCTTTCGGTTCGACACGTCGAGAGACAGACCGAAAGGGAACAACAAATTTGAATTCTATGGTGAACTATCGCTTTAAACATGTCTAACAGGGGGACAAATGACACAGAAGAACAACAGTAACATAGTATTATTGTATTCATGCATATCAGATGCTAACAGTCAAAACTTGTGTAGGAGAAGCTCATTAATGTTGAACACCTGCTGTTTACAACCAGAATCACTGAAAAAAAGATGAACAAGAACATTAAAACACAATACAGTCTTAAAGGCTGTGACGAGTCACCCCTGGCGCTACCAGCGTCGCCATGGAGACGGAGGCAATCCGAGCGGCACAGCTGCCGCTCGTCACAATCAGACGCCAGCGGCTATAAAAGCCGCTGGTAGTCAAACAGAGGTGAGCAAAGTCTCCACGAGGATTGGAATGCCACTGAGTCCTTATGTTCTTTTGTACCCCACAGGATCCGATATCTAGGGACTGGAAAGGAAGGATATCGCTAACCCGGAAGTAGAAGGACCCGGAAGTAGAAGGACCCGGAAGTAAAGACTCGCAGTGCTTCAACAAGGGAGGAAAGAGAAGCAAGTCTCAACGCCTGGGAACCAAGCGATCTACAGGAATCTTACTCAGTGACATTGTTTCCTCACTGTTCTAATAAAATACCCTTCGGGGGTGGTAACTCATACTTCTGTGTACGTGTCGCTGCTTCGCCCGTCACAAGGCACAAACACATTTAATCTGTCAAGATCTCACCATCTTCACTCATTACAAACCACTTTCACATTCCTTCTGTCAAATGAAGACAAAAGTTAAGTTTTTGTGAGCTACAGTACTGATGTTAAATAAACAAAAGTTAAAAAAACATAAAAACATGTTACAATACAAGTTACAGTATGTCAGACAAGTGAGAGTATATTATAAAATGGAGAGAGGAAATGACTGGCTTGTCTTCACAGGTAGATATGAGTTTGCTATTTCTCACTAAACTTGGCTCTGTACACTGTATATTCATAAAATTGTCTCGTAAAGAACCTTGAGAATGAGAACGTCCAAACTCATATCTACTTGTGAACACAATGTTGAGAGGAAGTCATTTCTTCTCTCTGTGTTGGTATAATAGCATCTGATGAATGTGTTTCTATTCAGACGAAGTTAGACTGAGATTCTAGAAAGAGTTCTAGACAGAGTTAGAATAGGCACATGAACACAACTATGATTTTATCTCCACAATAATCTTTGCTCTTTTTATTCTAACATCACTTCATCTCCTGCCTGCTGTTCTCCTCTGACACGCCAGTCTGCAGTCTTCTCTATCAGAATATTATGATCATCCTTAAACCTGTTATTTACCAATATTTACCCTTTGTTGTTTATTTTCTTTTTAATGAACTAGTTGTGCGAGCACTACCTAGCTTGTGGAGATGCAGCAGTAGTGCCAGAGGAGAACTAGAGCTCCTGGTTGGGTCTGGGTTCTCCAGATGTTTGGTTCCTTGCCACTGTTCGCACACTTTTTGAGCTTTAAAATTTTGTTTTGTGCGTGCGGATTGCTTTTAGTTTTCATGTTTCATGTACAGCTGCTTTGTAACAATTAAAATTTAAAAAAAATAATATTAAAAGGGCTACATAAATGAAACTGACTTAAGATGATGCTCAGTGTCACTTTACACCCGATGTATGCATTTGAGGTTTTAAAATGCATAATATAACAATCCTTTGATAAGTAATTCATAATCTATGAACTGTGTTCACCGTTACTCAGACATTAATCTGCATCATACGGTTCATTACAAGGCATAATGAAGAGATTAAAACTACTTTCATAATGCATTACAAATAGGGTTACAATTTCGTTCAGGAAACAAGACTAAACATCTTCTCAAGTAAATGTTTCCTGATTTAAAATTTTTAAGATATTTGTACTGATAAATAAACAAGACAAACAGGAAGAAATTCTTATTTTTTTAGATCACACCACCGAGAAGGAAAAAAGAGTGTCAGAACTTTCCAGACAAACCGGTGTCTGTCAGTTCTGCTCACACCACCACACAAGGCCCTCCTCTGGACATGGAAAATGATAATGTGCATTTGAGTGTAGTCAACAAACAACACTGATAAAAACAGCAAAGACTTATCACAAATGACGACCAAAACCAAACCCGCTGTGAGCTTGATAGAGAAGACCAGTTAAAGACAAAAGGGAGGTTTGGTTGATGTGCTGCAGACTGTGAGGACATGTCATCAATATACACAAGAGGAGTTCAGAAGCTCTAGTCTTGAGTTGCTCTCGTGACTTTTGGTGTCATTTATATGATAATCACAGAGCTGCATGAATATGATCAGTTCTCAGTGATGGTTTTCATCAATGCAATCTTACAGGAAACTATTTTAACAGGTTGCTATCATTTGTTTTAGCTAATTCGTATGAATTCATAGAGTCTTATTCATACATTTTACTATAGTAACGCTGGGTTTAGAGGTGTTTTTTTTAATAATCGTACATTTTTGTATGATTCACACTGAATTTCTATGAGATCATGCTGAATTCACACACAGAAACTACTTTATTCATTTCGAAAATGATGAAAACATGAGCTAGTTGTTAAAAATGTTAACAGTGTTGTGTGCTTTTGTTACGGTGTATTCTTTGAATTGATATGTTTGGTGGAGGGGATTTAATCATTTGAGGAATTTCTCTGCCAGTGGAAATGCTGGAAAATTGGCAAAATCTGTGTGTGTAACCTATTTCACACTTAGAAAACAGCACATTACTGTATAACATTGAAATCGTTATTGTCGTATAGGGGTGTCGTACACAGGAGAGTCCACTGCTATGCGTTGCAGTCCAGAAAGATTCAGAGAGCGATAGTTACTTTAGCATAAGATGATGCTGTAGCAGATTACAGAAGAAAAAAAGGTGAACGAATGCGGCACACCATCTTCCTTATATACCCATATGTCCGAAGCGGAGACTGACGTGTCAAGCCATTCGCTAATGTTCATTGGCTTTTAAAAACTACAATCATAAGTGATAGGTTCTCATGATCAAACCCCATCTGTCGGTTCGACACAACGAAGAGAAACCGACAGAAAGATAACTGATATATCAGTGATATGATAGAAAATCCTCTGTATATTTCTGAGTACCAGCGCAAAAAAGTCTGATGATGTTTCATATCAGTCTGTGCAAATCCCCACGATTCTTCCCATGTCACCAACTTCTTCAAGCAAAACAACAATAATCTCGTATTCACTGCTCACGCTGCTAGTAGATACGTTTAATGACTTTGTATTAACTCATTGTTCTATATGATGAAAATCAGACCTATGGAATACTCTGCGTCAGACAGTTCCAGCATCACTTCCAGGTGAGGAGGAATTAATCGTGTCAAGTTCTTTGTCATGACTTTAGTGATTTGTGTCACAGTTGTGCTGTGACAGAGTACAAATGCAGTCATGACCAGGAGGCGTTTGTATTCCATTCATTGTGTAGTCAGGTGAGGATTGCTCCTGGTGTGGAGAGAGTGTGTGTTGCGGTTTCACAACGAAAGAGGAAATAAATGCTTTTAATATGTTCTTAGTCCCCCGACTGTCAAAACACAATCATATCTGTGGAGAATATACAATACACATGCTGGCTTATAAATACTTGACCTGTGTTTACGGGTTTTGGTGAACAGCATGAGCATGGACTATAGAATAAACGGAAGAGAGAATGAAAGTCTTTATTTCTGTTGTATCGAGGTGCTTTGGCTTCACGAGGTACTCAGCAATGTAAAGAGGTTTTTCTGTTATATCACTGATGTATCAGTTTCTAATGTTTATCTAAAAAACGTCCATGTTTGCCGGCCAAAAATCCTACTCTTCCCATACAGTTTTAAACGAATAAAAATAAGTCTGTCCACACTGGTGATTAGAAATCTAATATGGCGGCATTCGTGCAACTAGCCTATTGATAACCCAACACATTATTGTGTTTAATGTTACAATGCTAAAGGTTTTCTGTGATAGTGTGATTCTGTGTGGTGTTCAGATTGTTGTGTTCATCCTAAATTGTAATATGTGCAAACTTAGCCATGAAACTAATGAAGTTTGATGGTAGCCAGAGAGAAAACTAAATTCCTTGTAGGTTTATTGAATCAATGTTGGTGGTACACGCTTTAGACTGACATGAGTGGAAACATAAAAAGTAAGTAATGACCTCACCTTCAGTGTTTTCAGCACAAACCTCAGAAAGACAAATGAAAACTGCTTGACATAGAGACTGTAGCTTGAGGCTTTCTACACTTGAAGTTATTAACTAAAAGTCATTTGGTAACGGAATCACAATTTCTTTCCAGTTTAATACTTTTCATTCTTCATCCTGAGTTCAATATTAATCTTTAATTCCCTTTAATGAAGGTTACATTTATTTGCAATTCTAAACATTCAATACAGCCTATGGTATTTCTGACCGTCTGCTATATTAAACCATTAAAATAAAACAGAAATTCACACAAGGCTTTATTGAACACAAACATGTGAAGTTTGGGGCAGACTGGACATTATTGGCTCAAGTTACCTTTCTTGGCCCAAGACGCCACAGACACATTGCATTATTATGGTATAATTATGGTATTAATTTACAGTTTACCAATTTTAAATCTGAAAGGTGGCATGAAACCTGTTCACTGCATTGGAAGAGAGTTAACTTTGAATATATTCTGACATCCGGACAGAATAAATATATTTCCTTTATTTATGCTTATAATTACTATAAAAGCTCCTAATACAGACTACTAATATAGAACAATAAATGAAAAATCAGACTTTCATGGAAAATGTAAAAATATTGTGTTGACAAACAGGAACACAGGGTGTGTTAATGTACTGTAAGTCTTGTAACCAAAAACATTTAGCAGTTTGTATGTGGGTACTTTCCAAGCATTCCAAGTTTTTTGATAGACACTTTAAACAACTTCCCTTTCCTTCTTTGTAAGAAAAACAAAACTGATAGATTCCAATCAAACAGGTTTCCTGATGGACACTAAATTGTTTAATGTTGCACAAGCTCAGTGTGAAGATGACCTCCAGCCTCATGAGCTCTGTATATAAACATCTGTCAGCTTCAACACAAATCACCAGATGAGCAGCACACAACAGTCTTTCAAGTGAGTGCACTCAACAGCTAGCCAAGACCTTCTGCTTTTTAGTATCATATTTTTTTTCATTTATCATATTTTTATTCATATTTGTCTTAAAAATCTATTTTGCTCAGTTGTTCAAAGATGTAGACCAAGAAACATATGACAAGATAATGCAGAACCCTGACACCTACATTTAATGCAATTACACATGTAACCCTCTATCCTCTGACTGATTATATCAGGCTGTCACCTTGAGGAGTGCCAGGATGTCGCTCCTTAAGGGGGAGCGTTTGTCATGATTTTGTCATGTTTTGTGTGGAGAAAGACAAAGTATTAGGGCCATGACATAATATGCGCTCTCTCTGGTCTCGTGTATGGTCTCGCCCCTCTCGTTCCCTCGTTTAGCTTCCATTAGTGTTTCATTCCCTGCACCAGCCTTGTGTCAATTTACCTTGTTATCCTGCCTTTTTAATGCCCTTGTGTTTGCTGTCCTGTGTTCATTTGTTTTGCTAAGTATGCTTTGCTTGTGATCCTTGCCGTGTGTCCTTGTGTCCTTGCCATGTGCCCTGCTCTGTTTATTGTATCTAGCCTTGGATTACCTTAGCCCGTGTCTTAATGTTGCATGTATATTAGTATTGCCATGACTGTTTAGTAAGTGAGTTTAGTTATCCTGTTTCCTTAGGTTTTTATTTTGTGCTATGAAAGTGTTTTTGTGGTTCTTACCTCCCTGATCCTGACAGAATCAGAACAGATTTTGTTATTGACACAAGTATCATGATGGGGAAAATTAAGAACAATTTACAGTTAGGCCTAGTTTTGTCTTTATAATTCTTTTCGCCTGGAAATCATCCTCTCTTCAAAATGTAATCACCTCAGCCTCGCTCCACTGTATAAGATAATGTTAACTGCTAGAATTTCCTTTTACCAGGCTAACACACCACTTAAAGGTGTGATGAAATGTTCTTGTTTATTGTTTAATACTAATTATGAGGTCTAAATATGACGTTTGCATGTTTTTTATATTTAAAAACATCAAAATCAATAAGAAATAGGCAATATTCTACGCGGGTTTTGAGGTCGGCTAGACAAACAATCGGTTTGAATTGGCGTACCTCCATAAAGTCTTCGAAGTTAAGGTCACTACTATAATTGGATAGCAGTTTGCGTAGTTGAAGCCTTCTGTGAATTTGGTTAGAGATATGATGTTAATGGATGACTATAGATTAACAAAGTTCGGGAGAAGTCAGAGTATATAATTATGACCGGCTGGTTCGCAATCAGCAATTATATAGACTACCCTATTAGCTCAAGCGAACCAGCACAGAAGTAGACAAGGATTCTTACCTGAAGCCATCTTTAAAGGATTACACAGCCCACCACCTCCCCGGCTCCTCTACTTGAGCTCTTGTCGATAGCAGGACTCCGGGGAGTGAGTTCTGGGTTCGGCTGTTTATGAGGTCGGCGCACTCACCCATATTGGGGGGGCGGGAGCGTTCCGGGTTTGGATGGAACCGGCGAGCTTGGAACCCGCTCCACGGACAGCACGCCAAACAAGCATACTTTTACTACCCCTGCTATCTTCATTATCTGCTCAGGTGAACTCGTGAAGTAAAGTTAGGTTATGGATTAATGATATCCATACCTGTCAGCATTTAAGATCAGCGGTCGTGAAACGACAAAAGATCACCGCAATCACGAATCTCAAATGTTACGAGAGTTTCCTTGATAAATAAACAAACTGGAGACTCCCGGGAATTTATGGATATCACCCAGCACCCGAAATAATACCACAACACTTCAAAACACCCTACATTATTTGCAAATGGTGGATATAACCTCAAAAAATGATATATGAGCCCTCCAAATCACTATATTATGACAGGACCTTGGTGTTAATCAAAATATGGTGGTCATTTGTGGGGGAATTTACCTTTACAAATTACCGACATTAATGATTCGCTCGGGCATATTAAGCGATCTCTTACAAAACAAAGCTCAACACAACTTTATTTATATAGGGCTTTTTACAATTTTCATTGTTACAAAGCAGCTGTACAAGAGACACATTGACTACAAGTAAAACAATAAAGTCATACACCTGTTAAAACAAGAAAATGGTGAAAAACAACAAAAGACAGACATACAAATGCTCCACACACACAATATGCATATATACTAACACACATTGACATAGACGCACACATGTAAACACACTCGCACACACACACACACACACACACACACACACACACAAACACACACACCACGCACAGTGAAAGCACACATTTGAGATAAAGGAGAGAGAACCACAGGTCAAATATTAAACGGACTATAAATTCTTACATGCAATATTTATTATCTAAAACTTCTGAAATTAAAGCAGCCCATCCGGCCAGGCAAATAGTGCAAAACAATATGCAAACGGTGGCGAGGAACCCAAAACTCCAATCTAGAAAAAAACCTCAGGAGAACCCAGGCCCAACCAGGGGATTCCAGTTCCCCTCTGGCAAAAGCTGCTGCCTCTGCACAAGCTCAACAGTTCTTTCACAACTATATAAACAATAAATAAACTTAATAAGGTCAATTATAGATTTAAGATTATCATTAACAATCTAATAGCATTTGAAATGTTGTAGAAAAATCAAAGTTGCCGCGTCCTTTATCCAGCTCTATCATCTTAGCTCTTGTCAGGTCACCGCTTCCCATTCTCAGCTCTGCCATCAGGTCTGGGCATGAACTGTATCCTGCGGTAACCTTGGATCAAAGAGACAAGACTGGCTGAGAGTAGAGTACTGTTCTGCACTCTTTGATGCAACAAGTACATCATTTGTTGTTGGATGTGTTCCTGGTTCTGGTTGATCTAAATAATGCAGCCTAAATCCTCTGAGGATTAATATTATGGAAGTGTAGTGCATGCAAGATTAAAAAGATGCGTCTTTAGTGTAGATTTAAACTGACAGAGTGTGTCTGCCTCCCGGACAGTGCAGGGAAGAATATTCCAAAGTTTAGGTGCTAGATAAGAAAAGGATCTACAACCTGCACTTGATTTTAAAATTTTAGGTATTACCAACTGACAGGACGCCTGAGAGCGTAATGTACGTGGAAGACTGTAATACAATAGAGGTTCATTCAAATACTGCGGCGCTAGACCATGTAGGGCTTTATAGGTAATAAGCAAGATCTTAAGTTAATGCGATGCTTTATAGGTAACCAGTGCAAGGTTGACAGAACCGGGGTTTTATATGCTCATACTTTTTAGTACGTGTAAGAACTCGAGCTGCCGCGTTTTGAACCAGTTGGAGTTTTTGACTGTAATAGGCCTGCAGGGCAACCACCTAGAGTGCATTACAGTAATCTAGTCTTGATGTCATGAATGCATGAATTAATTTCTCTGCAGATATAGATATATAGATATATTCCTATATAGATATTAAATACATTCTTAAGATGGAAAAATGCAATTTTACAGGTGTTGGCGACATGGCTTTCAAATGACAGAGTACTATCGAATACAACGCCAAGATTCTTAGCTGATGACGAGGATTTTATGGAGCATCCGTCAATCGTTAAGCAGTATTCTTGGTTGTTACGTATAGCGGTTTTCGGTCCGGTAAGTAACACTTCTGTTTTGTCCGAGTTCA
Organism: Triplophysa tibetana; assembly: GCA_008369825.1. Lineage (NCBI taxonomy): Eukaryota > Metazoa > Chordata > Actinopteri > Cypriniformes > Nemacheilidae > Triplophysa > Triplophysa tibetana. The sequence continues at coordinate 26,854,692 of CM017913.1, read as the reverse complement.
GTAGTAAAAAATTGTTACTCATCCACATTTTTAAATCAACTATGCAATCCTTTATTCGATGAAACTGCTGGGTTTCATGAGGCTTCGAGGAAATATAAAGTGGAGTATCATCAGCATAACAGTGAAAGCTAATTCCGTGTCGCTTTATTATATCTCCTAGAGGTAGCATGTATAATGCGAAGAGCAGAGGCCCCAAAACTGAGCCTTGTGGTACACCGTACTGGACTTGTGATTTGCGGGACACCTCATTGTTTATTGCTACAAATTGAAAACGGTCAGATATATAAGACTTAAACCATTTCAATGCTATTCCATTAATGCCGACGTAATTTTCGAGTCTATGTAGAAGTATGCTGTGGTCAATGGTGTCAAATGCAGCACTGAGGTCTAGCAGCACCAATAACGAAATACAGCCACGGTCAGACGCTAAAAGTTTGTACTTATGCTGTCCTAATTGCTTCCATTACCTACCCCACTTGTAAGTCGCTTTGGATAAAAGCGTCTGCTAAAAGACTAAATGTCTAAATGTAAAAGCAGATCATTTGTAACTCTGATCAAAGCAGTCTCTGTACTGTGACATGCTCGAAATCCAGACTGGAATTCATCATTAATGTCATTCCTTTGGAGGAAGGAGCATAATTGAGTTGAAACTACTTTTTCCAGAACTTTAGATATAAATGGTAAATTCGATATAGGCCTGTAATTCCCAAGTTCTTTAGGGTCGAATTTGGGTTTTTTGACAAGGGGCCTTATAACAGCCACCTTAAATGTTTTAGGCACATGTCCTAATGTCAGAGATGAGTTAATAATACTAAGAAGAGGATCTATAATTTCTGGGAGCATTTCTTTCAGTAGCTTTGTAGGTATAGGGTCTAGCATGCATGTTGTTGATTTAGATGATCTAATGATTTTAGACAGTTCATCGTGATCTACTGTAGAGAATAATTGCAATTTCTCCTTAGGGGTGCTGTAGATAGTTTGTTCAGCGGGTTTCACTACAGGTTGCATTGTTATAATTTTTTCTCTTATATCTTGGATTTTACTAGTGAAGTAGTTCATAAATTCATCACTGTTATGCTGATAATCAGAATCTGACGTCGCTGACGACTTATTTTTTGTTAATTTAGCCACGGTGTCAAATAAAAACCTAGGGTTGTGATGGTTTTCCTCTATTAGTGATGAAAAGTAGGCGGATCTAGACGTTTTTATGGCATTCCTGTATTTTCGAGTACTATCCTTCCATGCTATACGAAATACCTCTAAATTAGTTTTCTTAAAGTTGCGCTCCATATTCCGGGACGCTTCCTTTAGAGTCTGAGTGTGTTCATTATACCACGGTGTTGGGCTGCTATTTTTAATTTTCTTTAAACGCAGAGGAGCAACTATGTCTAATATTTCCGAGAAGGTAGAGTTAAAATTTTCAATAGTAGTGTCAAAATCGTCAACGTTTTTACACATGCTAGATATTTTAGAAAATTCAGGCAGATTATCGAGAAACGCATCTTTGGTAGTTGAAGTAATCGTTCTACCATATTTGTAACAAGGAGTTTGATTTGCAGCCGTAGGCCATTGAAGCAAACATAATATCAGACAATGATCCGAAATATCTTCACTCTGCTGAACGATTTTAACATCGTCCACATTTACACCATAAGAAAGTATTAAATCTAAAGTATGATTACGAAGGTGAGTGGGTCCTGACACATGTTGACTAACGCCCATGGAGTTAAGAGTGTCTTTGAAAGCCATGCCCAAGGCATCTGTATCATTGTCTACATGGATATTAAAGTCACCGACGACAAGGACTCTATCTGCGGCCAGTACTAGTTCTGATAAGAACCCACCAAAATCTTTAATAAAATCTGTGTGGTGCCCTGGAGGCCTATATACAATAGCTAGAATAAAATTTAAAAATGTTTTGTCATTAGTATTAGGTGTCGATACGTGAAGTACCATGACTTCAAAAGAATTGTATTTTAAATTAGACTTCTGAGAGATGATAAAATAATTATTGTAAAGTGCAGCAACACCTCCCCCTCTACCTTTTAGGCGAGGCTCGTGTTTATAGTAATAATCTTGAGGAACGGATTCATTTAGAGTAATATAATCATCTGGCTTTAGCCATGTTTCTGTCAAACAAAGCATGTCTATTTTATGATCGGTTATCATATCGTTAACAAAAAGTGCTTTATTTGAGAGAGATCTAATATTAAGCAATCCGAGTAGTAACAGTTGATTATCTGTATTTTGTTCATGTTTAATTTGTTTAACGTTTATTAAATTACTTTCAAGAGGTTTACGCAATATCTTATGTTTGCTAATCCGGGGGACAGACACAGTCTCTATTTTATGTTGTTTGTAAGAAGGGATTATTACATGTTGCATATTTTGTGTATTCTGTAACGCGAGACGGCAAGCAGACAGTTGGTTAAGCCATTCTGTCTCCTTCCTGACCTGGGCCCTAGGTAGTCAGACTTTAGCATTATTAAGACTGTGTGCCAAATTTCTAGAGAGGAGGGAAACCCCATCCCAGGAGGGATGGAGACCATCTCGTTTCAACACGTCAGGTCTGCCCTCCAAACTCTTCCAGTTATTTATAAAATCTATATTATTCTGCAGGCACCACTCAGACAACCAGCCATTTAGTGATGATAATCTGCTATAAATCTCATCCCCACGGTAAGCAGTGAGGGGGCCAGAGAATATTACAGTGTCTGAGATCGTTTTTGCGAGCTCACACACCTCTTTAATATTATCTTTAGTGATCTCCGATTGACGGAGTCTAACATCATTTGTGCCGACGTGAATAACAATCTTACTGAATTTACGATTAGTCTTACCCAGCACATTTAAATTTGACATGATGTCAGGCGCTCTGGCTCCCGGTAAACATGTGACTATGGTGGCTGGTGCCTCTATGTTAACGTTCCGGACAATAGAATCACCGATCACTAGGGCACTTTCAACAGGTTTCTCAGTCGGTGCGTCACTGAGCGGGGCAAACCTGTTCGAGACTTTAATCGGAACGGTTGAGTGATGTTTTGTCCTGCGACTATGCCGTCTCACCGTCACAAAGTTTCCCAGCTGCAGGGGATTTTCAACCGGAACCGAGCTGTGTGCGCTAACATTGCTCGCATCCAAAATGTTTTCTACGGTCCTAACACTCTTACTATCCTCAAATAAAGATTGGATGCGAGACTCTAATTCTAAGATCTTCTCCGTCAGCCTAACTACTTCCCTGCATTTATCACATGTAAATCCCTCGCCGCTGACAGAGAAGGCTAAGCTAAACATATGACATGAGGAGCAAATAACAACAATAGGAATAGAAGCCATGACTCACCGGGTATGAAGTGCAATCCTAACTTACCAAGGTTGCTTGATGAGTCTTAGTATATACACTTAAAAAGAGAAACAGTTAGCACACAGGACAAACAGGGGGAGATGATATTCCACAGTGTAAACAGAAGGCAAGCTAACACGCTAATATGCTAGCGGCGTTACGCTTCAATTAATATAGGTTTAGAAAATAAAGTTATAAATAATTCGGCAACGACAGTGATAGGTAACGATAGTAAAATACACTAATATTAAGACCAGGAACAAATGTGAGGTGAAGCAAGTGTGAGAGGATACAAACTAGCCGCTGGCAGCGATGCAATCAGGAACCGGATGCACTAGCAGTTGAGTTGTGGGCAGAGAGGAGATGGTCTCAAAGGTAATTGTTTGCCCTTGTATCCACCCCTGTATTCCTCAGCATTGCCCCTGCGATAGCACCATAGCTCTCCTCCTGGTCACTTCTCAGCCCAAGGCTCATCTTTAATCCCTGTCCAGCTCTGAAAGCCATGGAGAAGTACATTGGTGAGTCTTTGCAAGCTGGGCGCATTCGCCCCACCTCCTCGCCGGTCGGTGCGGTCTTCTTCTTTGTGCAGAAGACGGATGCCTCCCTGTGCCCCTGTATCAAGGTTTGAATGACATCATAGTTAAATAAGTACCCCTTACTGCTCACGTCCTCTGGCTTTTGACTTTTTTCAGGGATCCTGTCTCTTTATTAAACTTTAACTGCGGAAGGCCTATCAACTGATTTGTATCCAAGAGGGGGACCTCATTCAATGACGTGTTAGGTGACATGCTTAATTGCTTTGTCTTTGTATACCTGGATGACATTTTTGTTTTTTCCATCTCTCCAGAAACACACACGACACGTCCATTAGGTTCTCCAGCGTATACTCGAGAATAATCTCTTTGTCAAAGGGGAGAAGTGCTGTTTCCACACCGATGCGGTTTCGTTCCTAGGCCATGCAATTTCTCCTAGAGGTATTGAACCTGACTCCGCTATGATCAAGGCCATCACCGAATGGCCCATTCCCGACTCACATAAAGGCCAGCAGCGATAACTGGAATTCTCCAATTTCTATCGACAATTTATCTGGGGTTTCGGCCAGGTGGCCGAATTCTCATGCTCAGGTAGCCTTCGATTTTTAATAAAACATATTATCTCTGCTCCTGTGCTTTGTAATACAGACCCTGAACGGCAGTTTATTGTCCAGGTCGATGCTTCTGATGTCGGGATAGTCACGTTTTTTTCTCAGCGCTCCAGCCATGATGAGAATGTGCTCCCCTGCTCCTTTTACTCTCACCGCCTAGCCCAGTTGAACGAAATTACAACATCGGCAACAGAGAGCTGCTGGAGGTCCGTCTTGCTTTGGGCGAGAGGCCTCAATGTTTGGAGTGGTCAGCGCAGCCCTTCATGGTCTGCAGGGATCATAAGAATCTAGAGTATGTCCGTTAAGCCAAGAGTCTGAGCTCAGACCAGGACCATTGGGCACTCTTCTTCGGCCGGTTTAACCATCTTGTACCGACCTGGCTGTAAGAACATCAAACCTGACCTGCTATCTATGTTTGGTAACCATTCACATTTTTTTGAACCGGTACCTGTAATTCGATACCGGTACCCGATGGTACCTTTGTTTTGGTGCTTTCCTCCCTGCCATGGACTTTCAGTGAAAAGAATAATCTCAAACCTCAGATTTTCTACATTTTGTTATTTATTTAGAAATATTGCACTCAATCTTTCAAAAAATATATATCCCTACAATATCCGAGGCATAGTGTGATCAATGTTTTTTAAAGGTCTACAATAAAATATATAAATTGAAGTAAAACAAATGATCACTGATTTACGCAATCTGATAATTTAACTAAACCATGAAGCCTTAACTGTTGAGAAAGGCAACATCCCTTTAACAATGAAAGCAGTCACTGCCCTATGGCAGTCAATGACTCTCTGGCGAGTTAGTGAAGACTCCGTTGCCAGAGTGAAGAGTGTTACCTCTGCTGCTGTCACTGTGACCGAAAATTGGTAAGTTAATGAATTACTTGTAGATGTTGAAGCTGTTGCCGACATCGATGCCTCACTTAATGTGACGTCGCCGTCCGAGTATATGGCTGCAGGTGTGTTTTATCTGCAGGAGCTACTTTCGCTACTTAGGCCTTTAGGCTACACAATACATTGCACTCCTGCACTAAGTTCTTTGTCAGGTTGGATGTGTTGCCGTTTCCAGCCTTGCACTTACTTTCAAAAATGTTGCAGACTGTGTTGTCAACGTCAAGTTTTTTTGAAATGCAACCACATGTTAGAACGCTTCCGGTTAGCCTTTGCACTGCACATTTAAGCATGTTGCAAGGGGGCGTCACTACACATGGTCTCTTTGTCACGCCGCACAGATGCGATCTCAGGAACCAAAATTAGGCACCGAATGATTTATGGTGAACTGATACTCAGTAGTACCGATGCGATTTGGTTGGTACCTATAAAAGTACAGAGTTCGTTACCCAACTCAATTTGTAAGCCTTTAGCTTTAGGGTTAGGGCTAGGTCAGGTTGTATGATCTTTTATGGGAGTGTGTGTTTGTCTTGTCGAGCACTCGGCTCGCTGTTTTAACAGATTGCCACATGCTCTTTGTCCCTGTCATTCACCCTGCCCTTGTGTCTCCCTGTCAGGCTTTCTACTCCCTGCACCGGTTTCTCATCACTCCTACACCTGCAGATTATATTTCTTAATCGTTTTTGCCCCTATTCATACATTAGCCTCCCATCTGCAACCTCTTCCCGTTTAATTAGTTTTAATATGTCGCCCCGCTTGTTTTCTCATCTTGTGTCATACCGTTTTAGTTCATTTTCAGCACTGACTGCAATTGTGTTTCTTGTCCTAGCCATGCCTTCATTTTAGCCTTAGTCTTAGTTTTGTTTATTTGTTTTTGCTCTTAGCGCCCTATGCCCCAGTCCAGGTTTTCCCTGGCCTTCTTGTACCGATTGCTCTCCTTCTTACCTCCTTGCCCTTCCACAGTACCCGTTGGCGTCCCGGACTTCTCTTTCCTCAACTGTCAGGCACCGCCTCTCCGGCAAAGAATGATTACCCTGATGGGGCCACAACTCTTTTCTCTCCCTCCGTGAATATTTGGATGGTTTCAAATGTCCTGGGGTCTTTTGGTACCTACTGTACATAAAGGCTTGTAGATTCTAAAATAAATGAGTTCAAAAGCTTGATGCCTTTGTGTCTAGTTCTTGTGCTCCCAGATCTGCAGAAGAATTCTCTAAACAACATCCAACCTTTTTCTGATTAGATTTTAAGGGTAATCCAAAACACAGAAAGAAACTTAGTGTTCGAAAGGAACCAGAAGTTTAACAATTGGGGGCTTCGTCCGGTTTACTCATCGGTTGTCTGGGAAAACTTGATAACTCTGTGTTTTGAAGACCGCGCTCGACTGAAAGACTTTCTACGGGTTCCAGCAGTATAACACAGGTAAGAGTTTTTTTTAAGTAACCTTCCTATGATATACTGTTGATGGCAGATTCCACACGTTTGTGATGGGTTTCTGCATTTGCGTGTGACGCTCTGTGACGTTAACCGGGGGCCAGGTTACGTCCTTAGTAGTCGAGAGGCACACGACATGTGTATTTTGAGATACTGACTTTATTGCATACATCATTGTTATAAATAACAAAATTGGATTTTGTGGGGGGCAGTTTTAGTTTTTTTTTTTCCTTCTTACTAACATTTGCTTATGAGCATTTACTAACATTTGCTTGAGTATGGGACAAGGAATATCTAAACCACTACCAGCTGAAACGCCGGTAGATTTTATGTTCAGAAATAACAAGGGTTATTGGACTCAACCATTTGTTGATAGTTTGGCTGGATGGTCTAAAAGCGCCGCACCGCAAATTGATAAATATCCCAGATTCGATTCTTTTAAGAAAGATGATATGGAGCTATTGAAATCCATGGTTAAGGGTGGATGGGGTGATCCCCAATGGGATTCTAAATATATGTGTGAATCGTATGAAATTTGGCAAAAAATGAAAAAAATATGGAACCACGGTCCCGACCGTGTTGATAAATTGAACAAAATATCGATCGATGCACCGTCAACAGTAAAGACATCTCCACCTTATGATACAGCCGTGATTTCTGTTCAAACTCATGCTCAGACCAGTTCAAATTTGTATCCCTCTTTGCTTTCTTTTCCCTCTACTCCACAACCCCCTCCTGAGTTAACCAAAGAAACTTTACGCCCTCCAGCACAGCCATCAATGGCGTGGGTGCAGGAGGGCCATAGAATTATTCTTAAACCAGCACAATGACAGACATTGACACTATGTGTAAAACTCTCCCGAACCCGAATAATTCTAACAAATTTGTAGATGTTTTGCGCTCACACACCCGATATGCACAATTGTCTGGAGCGGATTATAAATCGATTTTATTGCAATTTTATCGGATGATGTTACTTAATCGTCTTTAATTGTGAAAATCCCTGCTTTAAGTCTTGATAATGATGACTTGGAGGGTATACTGCGAGACCCTCATGGATTTTGGTGGGCCGATCCCGATAATGTCACTACATTTTTTTCGAGCAGGTTAAATGTTTTCTAGATGCCCGTGCCCATGTTTGCAGAGATCTGACCCATGCCACAAACACCAAACAAAGTAAGGGTGAATCCGCTTCTGCTTTTGTTTCTCGTTTTAAACGTGTGTGGGAAGAAGACCCTCGTATTCCAGTAGGCGGTGAAATGTCTTCACTGTTTATAAATATAAGCCAAAACAGGAAGGTACGCTGGCAGCTTCTCAACAGTAAATGGCTGCAGTGTCGATGTGTACTAGAGGGAACCAAAGGGGCGGACCTCAATATAATCGGAGCCCGCCTCGGGGAGGTCTTAAAAGGTCTGGGGTGGGTTGCTATTGTGGCAAACAGGACACTGGAAGAAAGAGTGTCGAATGAAACGGGAACATGACAACGAACGTCTCCCTCGGGCACCACCGATAAACCAAACTCAAGCACCACTATATGGCAGTGGTTCTGCTGATCAATATCAGGTGTCTTGGGTGAATAAGAAGGGTGAACAAAAAATTCCAAAACATGCTTAGGGGTGCCCACAGAGCGATTTCAGCCCAAATGCACAGTCAATGATTTGTTTTTCTTTTAGCAATTGCACGGATGAACTACCCATTGTAAGTTTAAAGGTAAATGGGGTAGATTACTACCCGACACTGGTGCTACGTGCTCATCTATTTCTGCTAAATTTTATGAAGGGCCGATCACAAATCATACTATGCACTCTGTTGGGGTTTCAGGGACTGAAGTTATTTGTCACATGACACCTGCCATTGAGGTATAGGCACTTAATCATCTGCCTTTCTTTCACAGATTTGTTGTTACTCCAAATTCACCATTGAATCTTTTGGGCAGAGATCTCATGCATAAACTTAGCATTGAAATTGTAATTTCAGACAGCTCTGTTAATTTTTCTTTGCTTTTAGATGTCCAAGATGCAACTGTAGAATTAATGCCACACTTCATGAGTAAAGATGAACCGCAACAAGTTAAATACAACATTGCTTAGGGAAACCGGTCATTGTGGTCACAGTATAAAGATGAATCAGGTTTTGTTGGTATACCTCCTTGCAAGGCGAAATTAATCACGCAGAAGCCTGTGTACAAGATGCAATTCCCATTGTCACCTGAAAAGGTTAAGGGTATTCAACCGATAATTGATCATTTTTTGAAACATGGGGTTCTTCTCCCCACTCACTCACCTACAATACACCAATCAATCCCATCAGGAAAGCTGATGGAACAAGTTGGCGTTTGAAACAAGACTTGAGGGCTATTAATTCATTAATAATTCCTCTGGCCCCGATTGTGCCTGATGTGCCAACTATTCTGAATTCTATACCACTAAATCCCACCCACTTTACGGTGGTGGATTTGTGTGAAGCCTTCTTCTCTGTTAGATTAGCATACATGGATGTATATCCACAGATGAATACAATTAAATGTAAAACACAAGATGGGTTATGAATTGAGTGTGATGAACACACAGCTAACTTGGAGACGAGATAATTCCGCAGGAAAAAAATATTGCTTGTAATATTGTAGCCAAATATTCACAGCCACCCGCTCGTACCTTCACACAAAGGTGGTTGTGTGGACATAGAGTTTATACAGCATTGCCAAGAAATTGGACAGGAAGGTGTGCTTTGGTAGAACCAGCAAAAACAATAATAATAGTTAGAAGTCAACCAAAAGCAGAATGAACAGAGAGTTGGCTGATAGAGGTAAAACACCAGCCATTTCTATATCAAACCCAGTGCCTAAAGAGCATAGATTTTTCTACTTTGCCACCCCCTATACATCTTGAAAATAGATTTGAGGCACTAATGAATATGGGTGAAGAATCCCCAAATGTGGTCACGCAAAAATCAAAGGTGGACACTGCAGCTTGCAGACGCTCTGTGTCAAACAGGCAACGGCACTCTGCTCAGAAACCAGCCGAGCCAAATACTCTGATAGTGGGGAACTCTATTATCAGAAACCTTCGTAGCAGGGCTATACGTACATACTTTTTCCCTCAAGCGATGATTGCTGATGTAAGCAAGGAACTGTCAAACATCCTGAAACAACACAAGTCTGTAAATCGGATTGTCATACATGTGGGGAAAAATGATACTCGAAAAGAGCAGTCAGAGCTCCTAAAAAGGGATTTTAATGAACTCTTTGAAATGCTTGGAAAGCTAAAAGTTCAGTCATTCATCAGTGGACCTCTCCCAGCTCGGGGAACGAATATGTTCTCTCGGCTACTCACACTGAACTTCATTGACAACTTTAATCTATTCTGGAGTCAAAGACAACTTTTGACAAAGGATGGCCTCCACCCAAGCAAACTTGGTTCAAGAGTGCTAAAGGACAATATCCTCTTCTCCCTCCTTCACCCATCAGTAGAGTGTGCCACTCCACTCCTAAATGGCACAAATACACCTGGCCATAGTGACCCACCTCAGCAGTTGGATGGACATTTGGATAATACCACTCAGGCTGTACCCTGCCCAGTGACATCACATCAGTTGGACGATGACGAGGACTCGACACCCAAGGACGTTTCTGTGGATAACAACCGGGAGAGCCAAAACAACATACTTCAGTCTTCAGAAACACCAGACTTGCAGCCCCTCTCACTACACACTTTCTCCCTCTCTACCACATCATCTCTTTTGAGCTTCTCAGAGAAAATGGAGGAACTAGTATTTGCTGGAACAAAACTCTCCCACTCTATTGTCGCGAGTCCACAGGTTTCAACTAAAAAGCGAGGGGCCCCACAACCACCAAAGACTCAGGGTCAATCTGGCCAACATGTTCCCTCTGAAAGAGCTCTCCAGCCTCTGCCACAACGACAGGGATCACACAATCCCCCATCTGCTGGAGATGGACTAAACAAGACTGCAAATAGCACTGGTAACTGATATGAATTGGGTCCCTGCTATGATAACACCAGCGATCTCAAATATATACAGAACAAGTGGGAACCCAGTGTTCCTTTAGTTTTCCCTATATCTGTCCTGATAAGTGATCGCAAAACTAAGGCCTTTTCCAGTCGTATGGCAAAGCTATCTAATCTAATACCTTTTAGACGTCACTCTGAGAATGACAGGGGTAAAAAACTAAAAACAGTTACTATTCAATTAGCACTTTTAAACATCCGTTCACTAAAAACAAATCCTTTTTGGTCAATGATTTCATCACCAGTAACAAACTGGACTTCATGTTTCTAAATGAAACTTGGTTAGATGATAGTTGTAGTGCTACAATCCTCAATGAATCTGCCCCCCCAAACTTTACTTTTTTAAATGTTTGCAGAGCTGTAAGGAGAGGTGGAGGAATAGCTGCTTTATTTAAAGATCTCTTTGACTGCAAACTAGTTTTACCTGGTGACTACCTGTCCTTTGAATACTTGAGCATTGCTTTTAAAGGACCTCCCAAATACTCCCCAGTCTTTGTTGATGATTTTTCAGAACTGTTATCAGCTATTTCCTCAGAATTTGACTGCTTTGTTATTGCTGGAGATTTTAATATTCATGTAGACAAGACAAAAAACAATAATGCAAATGAACTTTTAAATGTTTTAAATACTTTTGATCGGATCCAGCATGTGCACGGTCCCACACACAATCGTGGACACACTCTGGATCTGCTCATTAGCAAAGGTCTAAACATTTCATCCACTATTATTAGAGATGTGGCACTGTCTGATCATTTCTGTATTTTCTTTGATATATCAATTAGTCCTGTCACTGAAGATAGACCTGTCTTTATAAAAAAAGAGATTCATAAATGAGAACACCAGTGAGCTATTTACGAATGCTATGTCTTTGTCACCGAGTATATCTGCAGACTCTATTGATGTTCTCCTCGATAGCTTTAATGCAAAAGTTAAAAATGCTATCGATGCCATTGCTCCAGTAAAGGTCAAGGCGATAACTGGCAGGCGTAAAGCACCCTGGAGAAACACATCAGAAGTACAAAGCATGAAAAGAACATGCAGAAAAGCTGAGCGTATGTGGCGAAAAACCAAACTTGAAGTTCATTATAACATCTATAAAGACTGCCTGCATGCCTTCAATGTTGACTTAGGCAAAGCTAGACAGAATTTTTTCTCTAACATTATAAACAGCAAAATAAATAACACTTGCACCCTTTTTGCAACTGTAGAGAGACTAACAAATCCCCCTTGTCAAGTTCCGAGGGAAATGCTGTCTGATGACAAATGCAATGAGTTTGCAACTTTTTTCCTTCAAAAGATCAGTAATATCAGAATGGAAATCGCCAAAGCTCCTTGCGGCAGTCAGGTCAGTCTGACTTCAGTACATCAGAAATGAGTTACTTTGTCTGAATTTCAGACAATTGATCTCAAAACCCTGGAGGAAACGGTACAGCATCTTAAAGCGTCAACTTGCAGCCTTGACACACTTCCCACATCCTTTTTCAAAAGAGTGTTTAACTGTTTGGAAGCAGATCTCCTAAAAATAGTTAATACCTCACTGCTCTCAGGAACGTTCCCAGAGTCCCTAAAAAATGCAGTTGTCAAACCTCTTCTGAAAAAGGCCAATCTAGACAAAACCTTACTGTCTGAAAAGGTTGTCTTCAATCAGCTGACCAAATTCTTGAACTCAAATGGCTACCTGGACAATTATCAGTCTGGTTTCCGTCAGCATCATAGCACAGAGACAGTGCTCATAAAGATAATTAATGATATTCCATTGAATTCTGATTCAGGCAAAATATCAGTTCTGGTTCTACTAGATCTCAGTGCTGCTTTTGACACGGTAGATCACACCATACTCCTACATAGGCTTGAAAACTGGGTAGGGCTTTCTGGGTTGGTACTTAGATGGTTTGGGTCATACCTTAAAGGGAGAGGTTACTATGTGAACATAGGCAACCATAAATCTGACTGGACACCCATGACTTGTGGTGTTCCACAGGGCTCAATTCTAGCTCCGCTCCTCTTCAACTTGTATATAATCCCACTTGGCCAAATAATGAAAAAGTACCAAATTGCCTACCACAGCTATGCAGACGGCACTCAGATCTACCTAGCCCTCTCACCCAATGACTACAGGCCTATTGACTCTCTTTGCCAATGCATTGATGAAATTAACAGCTGGATGTGTCAAAACTTCCTTCAGTTAAATAAAAACAAAACTGAAGTCATTGTTTTTGGTAACAAGGATGAAACTGACAAGGTAAACACATACCTTGACTTAAGAGGTCTAAAGACACAAAGCAAGGTAAAAAATCTTGGGGTCATTTTGGAGTCTGACCTTAGTTTCTGCAGTCATGTCAAAGCAATAAGCAAATCAGCCTAGTACCATCTCAGAAACATAGCCAGAATCAGATGTTTTGTCTCAAGCCAAGATTTAGAGAAACTAGTTCATGCTTTCATCACCAGCAGGGTGGATTACTGTAATGGACTCCTTACAGGTCTTCCCAAAAAGACCATCAGACAGCTGCAGCTCATACAGAACGCTGCTGCCAGGATTCTGACCAGAACCAAAAAATCTGAGCATATCACTCCAATCCTCAGGTCCTTACACTGGTTACCCGTTACTTTTAGAATCAACTTCAAAGTATTATTAATTGTCTATAAATCACTTAATGGTTTAGGACCTAAATATATCACAGATATGCTCATTGAATATAAACCAATCAGACTTCTCAGATCATCAGGATCAAGTCAGTTAGAGATAACAAGGGTTCACTCAAAACAGGGTGAGTCAGCGTTTAGCCATTACGCCACCCGTAGCTGGAATCTGCTTCCAGAAGACATCAGACATTCACCAACAGTAGATACTTTAAATCTAGATTAAAAACACACTTGTTTAGCTGTGCATTCACAACCTGAGCTCTGTGCTGCTTTACATCAACTGCACTTCTATTTCTAATTTATATTTATTTTGCTCTTATTCATATTTTTAATCAATTTTATTGCTGTTTTATTGTTTCTTAAAATCTAAAATTTTTGTGATCTTAAATAATTTGCATTTTAAAGATACGTTTTATTCTTTCTGTCAATCATTTTATGTAAAGCAATTTGAATTGCACTTGTGTATGAAATGTGCTGTAGAAATAAACTTGCCTTGCCTTGCCTATGGACTGGATGGGAAAAAATTTGGGAATCAATTATTCCAGGGGCCCGTTTCAGAAAGCAGGGTAAGTGCAAACTCAGAGTAAGTCAACCCCAGAAAACGGAATACTCAGGGTTTTTGGTCTCAGAACGCGAGGTATGTCAAACCCGTAAGTCAAGCCAATTTCAGAAATCAAGGTATCTTATACTCCGAGTGAGTAACCAGAGTAACATACTCCGTGAACCTAACCTGGTCGGGAGCAGGTTTTATTCCACAAACCTAGGGTTTGTTACAATCTCCGCCCCCTTTTCGAAGCACGAGCGGTGTTGAAATTGGATACGCCATTTGTTTATTGATTCGTGTTCCTAATCGCGCTCAATTTAGTCACACAGACCTTAAAATGGCATGTCCGTTTATTCAGGAACCCGTAGATGAGGAAGCTGCATTAATTCGCAGAGAGTTACATTTACGCCGGGAGAGAATTGTGAGGCCCTGTTTGGATGTTTTATCATATCCGGAGGATTTTTTATTTGAGCGATACCGATTTTCTTTACAGTCCACAACATATATACACACTCTGCTTCATTCTGACATCACAAACCTCACTCGTCGTGGCCGTGCTCTTACATCTGAGCAGATTTTTTGTAGGGCCTTACGTTTCTTTGCTAATGGTAGCTTTCTTTATAACACTGGGGAAGCATAACACGTTAGCAAGGCAACTGTATGCAGAGCGGTAAGAAAAGTGTGCCTCGCTCTCAAGTACTTTTTGCACATTTTTGTTAAGTTTCCTGGCCACAAACCTGTGAGAGCCATCAAATAGGAGTTTCAAATAATTGCAGGTGAATGGTCTACATCTTTCTAAATTAGGCTGATCAAATAAATGTTGTGCTGCTAATAACGTCTTGCTGCCACCCCTGGAGGTAAGCTAATAATTAAAATCCCCTTAAGGATTTCCCAATGTGATTGGGTGCATAGATGGCACCCATATACCCATCATCGCTCCTTCACAAAATGAGGCAGATTATGTCAATCGAAAGTCCATCCACAGCATTAATGTGCAGGTACACTGACATGGCTACAAGACTGTGTCCAAGTACAGTAACACTAATGTCTTTTTTTTGTCACTGTAAAGATCATTTGTGATGCTGCACACATAATTACAAATGTGGAGGCTAAGTGGCCAGGCTCGGTTCATGATTCACGGATATATCGTGAGTCATCTCTGAGCAACAGAATGGGCCATGGTAAGTAAATCCATGCACTGAACACATGGTCATGTCTGTTTGTGGAAAAGCACTAAACCAATGTGACCTTACAGGAGAGATGGATGGCCTTCTGCTGGGTGATAGGGGTTAACCATGTCAACCTACACTCACGACCCCTTACCCAGAACCTGAGCCAGGCCCAGCAGCACTTCAATATGGCACACAACAGGACACGAGCCCGGGTGGAGATGACCATAGGCCTGTTGAAATCACGTTTCCAGTGCCTGCGCCACCTCAGGGTGACCCCTGAAAGGGTTTGTGAAATTATTGTGGCATGTGTTGTTCTTCATAATATTTCCATTATTAGAGGGGAGCAAAAACCTGCCCTACAAATTCAAGATCCTGAAGCAGACCTCATACACCCTGGGGATTTCCCCAGTTCTTACACGTACAAAAAAGTTTGAGCATATAACCCCGGTTCTGTCAACCTTGCACTGGTTACAGTGGTTACTTAAAAAGTAGTTTCAACTCAATTATGCTCCTTCCTCCAAAGGAATGACATTAATGATGAATTCCAGTCTGGATTTCGAGCATGTCACAGTACAGAGACTGCTTTGATCAGAGTTACAAATGATCTGCTTTTAGCGTCTGACCGTGGCTGTATTTCGTTATTGGTGCTGCTAGACCTCAGTGCTGCATTTGAAACCATTGACCACAGCATACTTCTACATAGACTCGAAAATTATGTCGGCATTAAAGGAATAGCATTGAAATGGTTGAAGTCTTATTTATCTGACCGTTTTCAATTTGTAGCAATAAACAATGAGGTGTCCCGCAAATCACAAGTCCAGTACGGTGTACCAGAGGGCTCAGTTTTGGGGCCTCTGCTCTTCGCATTATACATGGTACCTCTAGGAGATATAATAAAGCGACACGGAATAAGCTTTCACTGTTATGCTGATGATACTCAACTTTATATTTCCTCGAAGCCTCATGAAACCCAGCAGTTTCATCGAATAAAGGATTGCATAGTTGACTTAAAAATGTGGATGAGTAACAATTTTTTACTACTAAACTCTGACAAAACAGAAGTGTTACTTACTGGACCGAAAACCGCTATACGTAACAACCAAGAATACTGCTTAACGATTGACGGATGCTCCATAAAATCCTCGTCATCAGCTAAGAATCTTGGAGTTGTATTCGATAGTACTCTGTCATTTGAAAGCCATGTCGCCAACACCTGTAAAATTGCATTTTTCCATCTTAAGAATATATCTAAACTACGTCATATGCTGTCACTGTCAGATGCAGAGAAATTAATTCATGCATTCATGACATCAAGACTAGATTATTGTAATGCACTTCTAGGTGGATGCCCTGCAGGCCTATTACAAAAACTGCAACTTGTTCAAAACAACCTTGCACTGGTTACCTATAAAGCATCGCATTAACTTTAAGATCTTGCTTATTACCTATAAAGCCCTACATGGTCTAGCGCCGCAGTATTTGAATGAACTTCTATTGTATTACAGACCTTAACGTACATTACGCTCTCAGGCGTCCTGTCAGTTGGTAATACCTAGACTTTCAAAATCAAGTGCAGGTGGTAGATCCTTTTCTTATCTAGCGCCTAAACTTTGGAATATTCTTCCCTGCACGGTCCGGGAGACAGACACACTCTGTCAGTTTAAATCTAGCCTAAAGACTCATCTTTTTAATCTTGCATACACTACACCTCCATAATATTAATCCTCAGAGGATTTAGGCTGCATTATTTAGATCAACCGGAACCAGGAACACATCCAACAACAAATGATGTACTTGTTGCATCAAAGAGTGCAGAACAGTACTCTACTCTCAGCCAGTCTTGTCTCTTTGTTCCAAGGTTACCGCAGGATGCAGTTCATGCCCAGACCTGATGGCAGAGCTGAGAATGGGAAGCGGTGACCTGACAAGAGCTAAGAGGATAGAGCTGGATAAAGGACAACTTTGATTTTCCTACAACATTTTAAATGTTATTAGATTGTTAATGATAATCTTAAATCTATCATTTTTTATTTTTATTTAGCCTTGCTGTGCAAGCACTGTTGAGCTTGTGCAGAGGCAGCAGCTGTTGCCAGAGGGGAACTGGAATCCCCTGGTTGGGTCTGGGTTCTCCTGAGGTTTTTTTTCTCGATGGGAGTTTTGGGTTCCTCACCACCGTTTGCATATTGTTTTGCACTATCTGCCTGGCCGGGGGGGCTGCTTTAGAATTCAGAAATTAGACATAATTAATATTGCATATAAGAATTTATAGTCCGTTTAATATTTGACCTGTGGTTCTTTCTCCTTTATCGCCAATGTGTGCTTTCACTGTGTGTGTGTGCGTCTATGTCAATGTGTGTGTGTATGTATGTTTGCATATTGTGTGTGTGGAGCATTTGTATGTCTGTCTTTGTTGTTTTCACCTTTTTCTTGTTTTTACAGGTATATGCCTTTAGTTTTTTTACTTGTATTTAATGTGTCTCATGTACAGCTGCTTTGTAACAATGAAAATTGTAAAAAGCGCTATATAAATAAAGTTGAGTTGAGTTGAGTTGAGAACATGGAGTCAAAGGCCTCGATAGGTCACAACATGGTGACAAAGGCCTCGATTGGCCACAACATGGAGACAAAGGCCTCGATTGGCCACAACATGGAGACAAAGGCCTCGATTGGCCACAACATGGAGACAAAGGCCTCGATAGGCCACAACATGGAGACACAGGCCTCGATATGCCACAACATGGAGACAGAGGCCTTGATTGGCCACAACATGGAAACAAATGCCTAGATAGGCCTCAATATGGAGACTAAGGCCTCGATAGGTCACAACTTGGAGACAAAGGCCTCGATTGGTCTCAACATGGAGTCAAAGGCCTCGATAGGCCACAACATGGAGACAAAGGCCTCGATTGGCCACAACATGGAGACAAAGGCCTCGATATGCCACAACATGGAGACAGAGGCCTTGATTGGCCACAACATGGAAACAAATGCCTAGATAGGCCTCAATATGGAGACAAAGGCCTCGATAGGTCACAACTTGGAGACAAAGGCCTCGATTGGTCTCAACATGGAGTCAAAGGCCTCGATAGGCCACAACATTGAGACAAAGACCTCGATTGGTCTCAACATGGAGACAAAGGCCTCGATAGGCCTCAACATGGAGTCAAAGGCCTCGATAGGTCACAACATGGAGACACAGGCCTCGATAGGCCTCCACGAGAGAGAAAGGCCTCGATAGGTCACATAATGGAGACAAAGGCCTCGATAGGCCACAACATGGAGTCAAAGGCCTCGATAGGTCAAAACATGGAGACAAAGGCCTCGATAGGCCTCAACATGGAGTGAAAGGCCTCGATAGATCACAACATGGAGTCAAAGGCCTCGATAGGTCACGACATGGAGTTAAGGGCCTCGATAGGTCACAACATGGAGTCAAAGGCCTCGATAGGCCTCAACATGGGGTCAAAGGCCTCGATAGGTCACAAAATGGAGAAAAAGGCCTCGATAGGTCACAACATGGAGTCAAAGGCCTCAATTGGCCTCAACATGGAGTCAAAGGCCTCGATAGGCCTCAACATGAGACAAAAGCCTCGATAGATATCTCCTGAGATAAAGGCCTCGATGGGCCAGAACATGGAGACAAAGGACTCGATAGGCCTCAACATGGAGACAAAGGCCTCGATAGGTCATAACATGAGACATGGTGATGAAGCCCTCAATAGGCCGCTTGAGGTGTATGATCTGTGATGTAGTAACAAAAACTTCGATAGGCTGTGACAGTGAGAGTGTGACAGTAGAGGCAGTAGTGTTTACTTTGGCAGACTATATTAATGTTTTTCGCCTTTGAGGGTCACATAACCTGACTATTGCCCCCCCACTTTTAAAATTGCTGCTACGCTATTGTGACTAATGTCTTGTCTAGCAAAATGATCTGTCATTTTGTAAAAAAAATAAAAATGTATATGCTTTAAAAAACAAATTTCATCCTTGCTCTGCAATGTGCGTTCATGACTTCACGTTATACATATAAATTAAGTTGAAATGGTCACGCTTGATGTAGGCGAAAGTAAGGAGTCAGTGTTTACAAGTTGAACGTGCAAATACTTAATCAAACACCGTTTACAAGAAAGGGAGTTAAAAGGTAAAATAACAATGTCAGACCATTTTGAACTTGATGTTGAGAAGATGAGATGGAGGTTTTCTCCCTGCCCCACCTTTTTGAACCTAAATACACAGAGGAAGAAATTAGGCAGATGGAGGAGACTGCTGCAGCGACACAAACATCTCAAGTTTCGGGCAGATGAAGATCTAACGTGACGTGGTGGTGCACATGTGGCAAATGCCAACCATTGCTGACAGAGGATGAATCTCAATACTGCCATGACTGGACCATTTCAATTCCGCCATTACAATCAGTCAGTAGCCTAGTGTTACGTGAAGTCATGAACGCGCATTGCAGAGCATGGCAAGCATTTGTGTTTATATAGCATATACTTTTTTTTTGAAAATGACCAAACGTTTCGCTACATAAAACCCTTAGTCATCGTCTGGTATGGTTTGAAGCTGCACTAAAACTGTGACTTTGACCTTCAACTGTTTGGAGTCCATTGAAGTCCACTATATGGAGAAAAATCCTGGAATGTTTTCATCAAAAAAAATTTCACTAAAGAAACAAATCCTAAACATCTTGGAAGACATGGGGATGAGTAAATTATCATGAAAATGTATGTTGAAAGTGAAATACTCGTTTAAATCGCGATCGATCTTGAAGGCTTCCCAAATCCCCTTTTCAACGGAATCGGGAGGATCATGATTTTGTCTGTCGTCTTAACAAGAAGTGTGTTTGACATCATTCAGCGCCGCACGGACCCAATGGCGTATTACATTGAAGCACCGTGAGAGCAGAGAGCTCTGTAGCTTTCGAATCACTCTCACCGTGCCGCGAGGTCTCACACATGCGATTATGCAAGTGCATTAGACAGTGAGGCTTGTTTGTGTGAAGTGTGTTTGTCCTTGTTTGATGCCATCAACGGCGCACAGCTTATTTACGATTAGTAATCTATTTTGTGATTGAACTCGTTTCCAGTCCGCATTGGGTTCATATAGCTTACGTTCGTGAAGTTCAGGAGTGTGTTTGTTCACTGCATTTGGGTGATTAATGTTATATAACGGTACACATAACGATGAATTTGGAGAAAAAAAGATGCCGGACATGAACCTCATGCGGTGAGTGAAACTGATGTCTGTGTTTTGTTGTCAATGGGTGCGCACGAGCTTTAGTTCAGCTTACCCCTCCCCCGCCGTATGCTTTCGGAAAACAATGGTACAGCTGTATCTATCTTTTATATGTGATCAAACTAAATACTCTTCGAAGAAAGGAAGCATGCAATTCTACTCTATAGGTACTCAAGATTAATATGAGATTGTCAGAATCTGTGTGTGTTAGGGTTAATCTGCTATCATAATTAAACTCCGTAGTTAAATTGCAGGAAAACATGAAACATTTTTCCTCCGATCAAACAACGTGGAATGATGATGAAAGCCAAAATAATATGACATTTTGGATAAAAAAGTTGCAGTTGCAGACTGGGATCAAGGGTCACGATCACCACGCTGACGATTAGCTGAACAGCCGCCAGGAAGGGAAAGCAATAAAATCACGTATAACCTTACCTGTTTCTGATATTCTTAGTTGGTAAAAACACAGCGAGGGATATGTTTTATATTTCCCGGCGCTGCATCTGTTCAGATGTGAAAATGTGTAAAAGTGAGATCATTGTGATCGCGTTTTTTATGCACTCTTCAAATCGAATCGAAATTGGTAGTAGCTCTAACGAACAAACGCTGCATATGAAGTTGGTTCAGGTTATAGTACTTCGAAACTTTTAACATAAATGCAGCATCTTGCATACAGTATAAACTCTGAGATGCGTTTTTGAGAGGTTTTCAACTCAGCTCTTGAATGAAACGCCTGCCATGAACTGTGTAAGGATGAAGCAACAAAGTATATTAACCGACCCAGAAATCACTGACTCCAGAAAAAAATCTGGGTGAAAGCAAGTGCAACATGAGCTGAAAAGATTTTCAGCCGAGGAAGCGCAGCATGATTTAGAAGGAATAGCCGTGTAGTCACAAACACAGCGTTCTCAAAGAAGAATTCATGGCTACACTAGAGATCAATTTGGAGTCGACGTCACGGTTACATCACTGCCAGCTGCGCACACATACTGGTGGCAGAAAAACAGTGGAAACAAAGCAGCTATGAATGAAACGTAGGAGACAATTCCTTCAAAAATGTTTTTGTGTTATTGAATGTCAGAATAGTAATGGCAAATATTATGGCGTTATTTCCTATGGAATACCGTCGTTGAATATGCCATTTTAAGCTAAACAAGCCATTAAACGAACTGGCTGGACTTACAAAATCGTCCTGAATTCACGTTTCTCTGTTCATTTTATTTCAGGTAAAGTTTTCTATACTGTTTGTCAAACACAAATGCAAAATAAATTATACAACGTTAGTTATGAACAATAATTTAGATGCTTTCTCCCACCAGTTCGTCTCTGCCCACAGAATCGTGTCGCACTGTTTGCAAACAAAATATTGGTCTATGCAGAAGCAGGAGAAAGACAAAGACACTGACAACTACCACGTAAGCATTTTTAACATTTCTTTTTGAAACACAAAATTTTTACTTTGCATAAAATGTGGAGTAACTTCAACACGGCAATCCAGTAACAAACATGCATCTTTTATAGAACCAACAACTTGCCCAAACCAATTATATATTTATTCTATACTTTATTCATGCATGTTCAGTTATTACATTTTTATTGTACTGTATTTTTTATTAATTTAGTAAATAAAAATGCTTTCCTCTAGCTCAGTGGTAAGAGCATTGCGTTAACAATGCAAGGTTGTGGGTTCAAACCCAGGGGATTGCACATACCTATGTTAAAACGTATAGGATAGTGAAATGTAAGTTGCTTAAAGGGTTTGCCAAATGCATAAATGTATATGCATGTTTAAGTTTAAGCTCAATTCTACGGTTGTCCTGCAGGTAACCTTATAAATTTCTCTTCTTACGATGCACTTAGGGCTTTATATTTCGTCCAGAGCACTCTGATTTTCAAGTGCTGCTTAAGTCACGATTCATTTGGGGAACAGACCGTAACATTAAAATCACTCTCATGATCGTTTTTATGATCAACTTGGGCAGTGGCGGATTTAGCAAATTGGGGGCCCAAGGCGAAGGTGTGTATGGGGCCCCACTATCCGATCTTTAAAAGAAAAATATTTACTTCAAAATGAAGATGGACAGCAGAGAACACACAAAGTGTACCACCACACAAACTAATAGTCACGATGGATCCCAATAGAGAATAAGGTTTAACACGTCTTTGCCAAAATGCCAGGAAAACTAGCACTGTTTATTATTTTTTTAAGATCAAATCAATATAACATTTCAAAAAATCTACAAACAACCCTGTGTACAAGATGAATTGACATTACATTTTAGATTGAACATTTCTAACATTCTAGAAACAAACCTATGTACATGATATGGTGTGTGTGCGTGCATGTGTGTGAAAGAGAGCGAGAGAGAGAGAGAGAGAGACAGAGAGAGAGAGCGAGAGAGCGAGAGAGAGAGAGAGAGAGAGAGAGAGAGAGAGAGAGATTGTTCTCCACATCACATGCTTCTGACACAGAGAGTCCTATGTGATGTCTTCTATCAGGTCTTCACACCAACATGATGTGCAGATGTAGGAGCTGTACCTGTAAAATAATAATAATAAAAAAACATTGTTACCAACTAACAATATGGTCTATGAACAAAATGAGTGTGGGCCAATGTTTTAGTCCAATAAAAGGTCAAGTCAAATATCTTAGCTATCCAGAAGTTAGTGATGGACTTCTTCTCTTATGAAGTGAGAGGATAACAAAAAACAACAGGATTTTTTTTATCGTTAAATGATTACCATCTCTCTTTTGTGTCTCTGTCCCTTCCTTTCTCTCTTCCTCATCCCTTTGTTTCTCTTCCTCCTCATGCCTGTTTTAACTCTTTATCTCCCTTGTCTTTCTTTCTCTTCCTCTCCTTCTTTTTCTGTTCTCCTGCTCTTCTATATGACTGTGTTTGAGTGCTGCGTCTTCCATCTGCTTTTGTCTCTGTCCCTTTCTCTCCTCTATCTCTTCCTCCTCATGCCTGTTTTTGCTCTCTCTCTCCCTTGTCTTTCTTTCTCTTCCTCTTCTTATTTTTCTGTTCTCCTCCTGCTCTTCTTTATGACTGTGTTTGAGTGCTGAGTGTTCCATCTGCTTTTGTCTCTGTCCCTTACTCTCCTCCTCCATCTTTTCCTCCTCATGCCTTTTTTTGTCTTTCTCATCATGTTCATACCAATCTTACTCTGCGAGCCTTGGCCTCAGCAAATCTTCGAACTATGGAGTCTGTATCAACAGTTTCCACTATCTCATGTTCGATGGAAATGACAGCCAGGGATGACAGTCTATCTTGGGACATAGAGGAACGCAGATATGTTTTCAGTCGTTTCAGTGTAGAGAAACTTCTCTCACCTGATGCAACTGTAACAGGAAGAGTAAGCAAGAGCCGCAGGGCTATGCTCAGATTTGGATAAAGATCTAGGATATTCTCTTTGTATATGTAGCTAAGAACTTCCAATGGTGATGAGATGTGTGGGGGGAAAGACCTAACAGCACCTGTAATTTCCATTTTTAGGTCCCCTGCATCCACATCCTCCATTGTCTTCTCAAACCTGCGGCAGCATTCATCTAGATTGCCTGCCTGTACAGTGCTTTTCATTACATCAGTGGAGTAGAGAAATCCATACAACTTAAAAAAGTTCTCCATGTATGACAATCTCTCCCTAGTCTTGACCAGGGCAGTATCAACTAGGTGTAAGAAAAACTCTCTTCTGAAATGTTCCTCTGCAGTTGAAGTAGTCTCCTCTCTGCCCTCATAGTCAAACTGCCTTTTTGTTTTTTTCTGCCGAACGTCTGGCCAGATCATCTCTACCTCAATCTTCTCTGCAATTTCCCTGGCATCTATTTTGGCGGCATTGAATCCGTGCTCCCTGAAATCTTGGAGGAAGTCTATGACTGCAGAGATTTCCCTCTTCATGGTCTCAATGCTCACTTTGGGGCCCTGTAGGATCTTACTAACTTTGTTGATAACGTACAAGACATTGTACCACACCACACAGCTTACCATAAATGGCCATTTCTTCAGTTCCTGGCAGAGGCTTGAAGCACTGGATGCACACTCTGAATCATTCTTTTCTGTGGCGAAGTCATGTAAAGCCTCCAGGGCATTCAAAATGTCTGGAAGCTGATACCGTACAGCTTTTACAGCCTCCACACGGCATTCCCATCTGGTGGTTGACAAGGCCTTGATGGTAAAATCCTTCACATTCTCCTGGAGAATGGCCCACCGTTGAACAGAGCCACTAAAAAGATTGTAGAGTCTCTGTAACACACCATAGAAGTTCAGAGATATTGTGGAGGATTTGGCAGCATCCCCAATGACCAGGTTCAGTGTGTGACTTCCACACGGGACACAGAGGGCTTTGGGGTTGAGGTCAAGGATCCTTTTTTTTACCCCCTGCTTCTTTCCCTGCATATTACTGCCGTTGTCATAAGATTGACCACGGCAGTCAGAGATATCCAGGAGCAGTGTTTCCAGATGTCCAAGGAAAAGTTCGAGTAGGCCTTTGCCAGTTGTTTCCTCTGCCAAAAGAAAGCCTATAAAATGCTCGTGGATGGATACACCTTTGTAGAGCTCACAATTAACTATGCGCAGGACCACAGACAGCTGTTCATTGTGGCTGATGTCAGGTGTGCAATCCATTATGACATTATAATATTTTGCCCTCTTCACTTTTTCAACAATGGCATCAAGAGTGCTCTTTGCCACAAGTGCTATCAATTCATTCTGGATGTGCTTCCTCAAATAAGTTTCTGACAGCTCTTTTTCTTGGATTCTTCTTAAATGTTCTTTCATGAAAGGGTCAAATTTTGCCATTAGCTGTACTTGTCCTAGGAAGTTTCCATTGCCATGCTCATACAATTTCTCTGTATGCCCACGAAAAGCAAGATTTCGCTCAGCTAGATGGGTAATAATGGCAAGCAATCTTTTTAAAATATTTCTCCATCTCTCAATTTCTGCCATCATTGCATTTTGGTTCAGCTGGTCAATGGCTGTGCCTGTATGAAGTCTTTGGGTAAGTGTGTGCCAGGACTCCATATAAGATACATGTTCCGCAGACCTCTCGTGCTGTTTCAGGTGAGCTCCGAGGTTTCTCCAATTGTTAAAACCGTCTGAACTTAAATGTGTGTTCCCCTCTCCAAAAAGGCGGCAACAAAAGCACATAACACAGTCCCCTGATTCACTGTAGATAAGCCATGTCCTATTAATCTTTTCCCCGTTTTTCATTTGGATGCAGTAATTATTGCTGGTAAATCTCCGCCCCTCTTGATTTTTGGGGAATTCTACACTAACTTGTATGGGACCTTTGCGAACGATCGCACATCTCTCCTCGGCCGTGAGTTTCTTAGGCCAGAGAGCCGGATCATCTGTCAGCAAGCCTACAGTGCTTTGGTCGGTGGTAGCAGGATTAGCACAGCTACACTGAAAAAACAACAACAACAACAAAACATTTTCTTTGGCAAGTTTTTGCATGCATATTTTTAAAGTAAATTTCATATAGAATAAAAGTAATCTCTACTTAACAAAGTTACATAAAATTTAAGAAAATACAAAATTTTAACTTGGCCAGTAAAAGGTTGAGTAATTTCTACTTAGTTGAATTTTTGATTTGCAGTAGCTACATTTACTCGAAAAATATAAAATTGAATTAAACCACACTTTTAAAGTGTATGCTTTAATTAAAAATATCCATGAACACAATAGATATTGTGTAGCTACTATATCTACAAAGAAATAATGTGGCAACTGAACACAGAGACCTCAATACTTTGTACACAATACACAGAAAAAACATCCACTGAATCAAACTGCTGTAAAAATGTATCAGATAAATACTTTCAATTTTGTTTGCATAAATCTGTTAATCAACCTCAGTCCTGATCAAAACTCCAGGATTTTCATCAAGTTCATCAAGGATGTCACTGATTTGGGGGAAAACACACAAAATGACTTTTCATTATAAAAAGTGATTGTGGACTGGATATTTTTTTACCTTTTATCAAAGTCTTGGGGTGTGAAAGATTAGGAACAACATTGGCTTTGATTCATTGTTAGTTTTTGTGCAGCTTTTTATTTTTTCTTCCTCATTTATATGCTGTTATACTCTGTTATATTTGTACAATTACAAATTGTACCTCTTCCCAGAAGGGAAAACCACCACCAATCAGAATGCATGATTATATGGTGTCATGGCTATGCAATCACAAAATGTTGTTTTAATGGAAGTCAACTGGGCAAAAACACCCACGGACAGTAAATGAGGGAGAAAAAGTGTAATCTGATTATGCACAAAAACTAACAATGCATCAAAGCCAATGTTGTTACTAATTTTTCACAAAAAATCCAGTACACAATCACTTTTTATATTGAAATTAAGTCGTTTTGTGTGTGTTCTTTACAGTTTTTGAAAAAATCATTTGCAATAAAAAGAGTAAACATTTCCAGGATTTTTCCTTAAACATTTAGCAGTTTTGATAAGGACTGAGGTTGATTAACAGATTTATGCAAAAAATTGAATATCGTTTAGTTTTGAAAAATGTTCAAAGCATTTTCCCAAAATATGTGTCAAAATAAGATTTGTCACCAACAATCATTCCATTTTCTGTGACAAAGAGAAAGTTGTGGCCAAAATAACACTCAACAGCAACACATAGTGGACGAAAACATCCCCAACATAACATTTACATTTATTCATTTGGCAGACGCTTTTGTCCAAAGCGACTTACAAGTAGTTTGTATACAGTGACACATCACTGCAGATCAATCAGGGGTAAGGTGTCTTGCTCAAGGGCACTTCAGTAATGACCTGCTGGCACTGAGATTTGAACCAGCAACCTTCTGATCACAAGCCCAACTCTCTAACCACCAGGCCACAGCTGACCCCTGGATTAAATTACATAAGGGTTAAATTCGGTTTTTCTGTAGTAACGTTATTTACGTCACCACAAAATATTTTTTATCAGTGTAGGGCTGTGGCTATTACTAGCTAAACTAGGCGGTTGACTCACCAAAGCCCCATCATGGTCATCATCAGTGTCAAAGTGGCCACCACTGGACAACTCTTCCACGTCATTGACACTGTCGCCGGTGACAGCGGGCGGCAACAACGTGAAGTCCTCTTCAATTTCATCTTGGTTCACGTTATTTAGCGCCACTTCACTGCTAGCTGCTGCTGCTGCTGTACAGGCCTGTACAGTTTGGACGCCGTTGTTGTTCCTGTCAGTGTCCTCAACAACAGCACTAAAAAAATTTGTCATCTTTGGCAGCGTTGCCAAGTATTTATCGATGTCTTTTCGCTTTTTTCTTTTATCTGAGCCGCTTGGGTAAGACCGTTTCATTTTCGCGTTTATTTTTGTCGTGATTCGTCTCTGTTTGTGTACAAACCCAGTCCTGTCACTCTGTGTTTATCTTTCGCGCCGCGCAGCGCGCACGGTTACGGACGAGTCCATTTCATTGTGATAGAAGGGGGTGTATGTGTGTAGTGACAGATAAACATGAAACATTTTAACTACTACTTCAAAGTTTCAACGTATTTCTTAAGAATATTAATACAATTTACCATGCTTTGAAGTGTTCATGATGATAAGGGTTTTGTTTATTTTTTATTTTAAATTTTATAAAAATAAAAAATAAGGTTGGTTCGGGGCCCACCTATTATGACCGCTGGTAGGGGGCCCCAAGCAGCCGCCTACCTATGCCTCTATGTTAAGACCGCCTCTGAACTTGGGCTAGCAATGCTTTTGGGAAATGCAGCCTGGAACGACGGAACTTGCGACCATAGTTGGCTAGCGATGCTTTGGGAAATGCAACCCTGTGTTTGAAGCGCTCTTTCTTAAGAAGTAAAAATGGGTCGTCCTGTTAAGTGCAGCCCCAAACAGCAGGTGTTACTCATTTTTCTAAATATTTTTTTAATAGATAACCACATGAAACCAAGAGTATTACAATTCAAACTATGGACCACAGTCTCATTTTCTGTCATGAGAATAAGTTTTTTAAAGTGCAAGACGCAACTACGGCAATCTCGCCCCCAAGAATAAGTTAGATAGTGAAAAGAAATCTACCCGGCACAATTTATCCCCCTGGTTCAATAGGATCCTGAAGACCTGTCATGATCCATGCTCCTGCCTCACCTTGGCTGCCTTATGCCCCGACAAGACATTGCTAAACTGTTTTTAAATGGAAACACCCTGTTGTGAAGACGCAAGAGTTGAACAATGGCAGCTGAGAAGGCCATTCTTTGTGTTCTTTTTGAATAATTTTTGGGGCCTGATGAAATCAGTATTCATACGTCCGTCCATCCATTTTCTACCGCTTGCAGCAGTCTAAGCAGGGATGGCCAGACTTCCCTCTCCCTAGACACATCCTCCAGCTCTTCTGGGGGGACACCGAGGCGTTCCCAGGTCAGCCAGGAAACATAGTCCCTCCAGCGTGTCCTAGGTCTTCCTCGAGGTCTTCTCCCGGTGGGACATGCCCGTAATACCTTCCCAGGAAGGCGGCCAGGGGGCATCCGGAAAAGATGCCCGAGCCACCTTAGCTGGCCCCTCTCGATGTGGAGGAGCAGCGGTTCTACTCTGAGCTCCTTCCGAGTGACCGAGCTTCTCACCCTATCTCTAAGGGATCGCCCAGCCACCCTGCGGAGAAAGCTCATTTCGGCCGCCTGTATCCAGGATCTTGTCCTTTCGGTCATGACCCACAGCTCATGACCATAGGTGAGGGTAGGAACGTAGATTGACCGGTAGATCGAGAGCTTCGCCTTGCGGCTCAGCTCCTTCTTCACCACGACAGACCGGTACAGTGACCGCATTACTGCAGAAGCTGTACCGATGCGTCTGTCAATCTCCCGTTCCATCGTTCCCTCACTCGTGAACAAGACCCCCAGATACTTGAACTCCTCCACTTGAGGGAGGAACTCTCCACCCACCTGAAGTGGGCAAGCCACCTGTAACAAAGTTCGTAAGGAAAAAAGGAGGCGGGGCCGGCGTGGCTGGGAAAACGTAAGACTTTATTCAAATAATACTTCCGGGTTTCAAATACCCGCTTTCTCAGTCCGTTTTACAACTCTCTGGTTGACGAATCTTTCTCCTCTGGGATATCCTGGACGCACCGTCTCTGGGGCTTCTCGCTTCCTCCTTCGTGCCTTAAATGCGTCTCCTCGCCAATTACTAGAACGAGAAGCAGGTGTTTTCACTATAGCATTGATCTGCTTACTCACCGTCATTCTCCCGACACGCCCTCTCCGCGCAGACCGGGTTGCACCACGCCCCCCTTGCCACACCACCCTTTTCCGACTGAGAACCATGGCCTCAGATTTGGAGGTGCTTATTCTCATCCCAGCCCCTTTCACACTCGGCTGCAAACCGTCCGAGTGCATGCTGAAGGTCCTGGTCTGATGGGGCCAGCACAACGACATCATCTGCAAAGAGCAGAGATGAAATCATGTGGTCCCCAAACCCGACGCCCTCCGGCCCCTGGCTACGCCTAGAAATTCTGTCCATAAAAATTATGAACAAAACCGGCGACAAAGGGCAGTTGTCTTTTGTCTTTTGCATTTGTCTCACGTCTGGTACCCCATTTAGGCTCTTAGTGTTGTTAATTTCCCTCACCTGCTCCTCATTTGTGTTCCCTCTATTTTAGCTCATTTTGGCTTTCTCCCGGTTTCCCACTTCCTCCTCTTCTCGCCAATCCCTTGGCCTACTTCCCACCACCGGAGCAGTGGGTCGGCCTGGGCCGGTCTGCTGGCGGTGCGGGGACCCGGATCATCTCATCCGGTCATGCCCGGTTATGCAGGTTGGAGCGATGATCCAGATCCCCGACGCCCCGCGGACTGCCCCCGATCAGGCTGGGTGGTAACAAATACCTACGATTATTGCGGGGGGTACTTATCAGGCCTTGGTGGATTCAGGCTGTAACCAAACCTCGATCCGCCCAGGCGTGATTCAAACCACGGCATTGGATACGGGCCGCGAGGTTAAGGTAAGGTGTGTGCACGGGGAGGTGATGAGCTATCCCTTAGTCGCCCTGGTGATTAAATTTAGGGGGAAAAAGCATACAGTTGAGGTAGCTGTTAACTCACACCTCCGACACCCGCTAATCTTGGGGACGAATTGGCCAGATTTTAGTGTTTTATTAGGGCATTTATGTGCGGGTGTCTCTGGGGATAAACATGAGCGGATAGGGGCGGTTGCGCAATTTGGAGAGGCAGAGCCGGGACCCTCGACGATAGATTCCGGGGAACGAAGCACGATTGAGGGACGAATTCTCTCATCGTGCGATGATTTTCCCTTGGATCAATCGCTAGATGAACCTCTGAAAAATGCGTTTGAGCAGGTCCGCATGATTGACGGGCAGTCCCTCCAACCGGCACAGCCGCTCACCTATCCATATTTTGCCATTATCAAGGACAGGTTGTATCGAGTGACCCAAGACACTCAGTCAAAGAAGAATACAACACAATTAGTCATTCCAAAGAGCCGCCGGGAAATGCTTTTCCAGGTGGCTCATGCTAATCCGATGGCAGGACATTTAGGACACACCGCAACACTGAATCGCTTAATGGCCCGTTTTTTTTGGCCGGGCATCCACGAGAATGTGCGCAGATGGTGTGCAGCATGTCCTGAATGCCAGTTGGTAAACCCACCGGCCACTCCAAAAGCACCATTGTGCCCGCTTCCTTTAATCCAGGTCCCATTCGAACGAATTGGTATGGACCTGGTCGGGCCACTAGAGCGTTCCGCACGAGGGCATCGATTTGCATTGGTCATCGTGGACTATGCAACCCGATACCCCGAGGCAGTGGCGCTCCGCAATATTTCCGCTAAAAGTGTGGTGGACGCACTGTTCTCGTTGATCTCCCCCGTGGGAATCCCGAAAGAGATTCTCACGGATCAAGGCATGACGTTTATGTCACGGACAATCCGCGAACTATACGGGTTGTTGGGGGTGAAAACGATTCGGACCAGCGTCTATCACCCACAAACCGACGGACTGGTCGAACGTTTTAACCGCACTTTGAAAACCATGATCCGAAAGTTCGTTCACGAGGACGCCAAAAATTGGGATAAATGGCTGGAGCCCTTGTTATTCGCTGTGCGCGAGGTCCTCCAAGCCTCCACGGGGTTTTCCCCTTTCGAGTTGCTCTATGGGCGTCAGCCACGTGGTGTGCTGGATGTCCTAAGAGAGACTTGGGAGGACGGACCTACCGCTAGTAAGAACGAAATTCAGTATGTAATGGACCTGAGAACAAAACTCCACACCTTGGGGCGGCTCTCTATGGAGAATTTGTTACAGGCCCAGGACAGACAAAGCCGGCAATATAATAAGGGCACCGGATTACGTCAATTTACACCGGGAGAGAAAGTTCTCGTATTACTCCCAACATCCAGCTCAAAATTACTCGCCAAGTGGCAAGGACCTTTTGTGGTTACACGACGAGTGGGGGATCTCAATTATGAGGTGGTAAGATCAGACAGAGGCGACACACGTCAATTATACCACCTCAACCTCCTTAAAAAATGGAGTGAGGTGGACGCGGTGATGCTGGCGACGGTGGTAGGAAGAGAGGATGATCTCGGACCAGAGGTGGGAAGAAAAACCCAACCGAACACTCTGGCCCCGGGGGGGGATCATCTCTCGCCAACCTGACATTGCCAGGTTGCAGGCTCGTTTTGCCGATGTGTTCTCGTCTCTGCCTGGCCGCACTACACTCATAGAGCACCATATTGAGACCACACCAGGGGTGGTTGTACGTGGCCGGCCGTATCGTTTACCTGAAAACAAGAAAAAAGTGGTTCAGGAAGAATTAGATGCTATGCTGGATATGGGGGTAATAGAGGAGTCCAACAGTGACTGGGCCAGCCCGATAGTTTTGGTTCCCAAAACCGACGGCTCGGTCCGGTTCTGTGTGGACTATCGCAGGGTGAATGCTGTGTCGAAGTTCGATGCATATCCAATGCCGCGGATTGACGAGCTGCTTGATCGGCTTGGTGCGGCTCGGTTTTTTTCGACATTGGATTTGACAAAAGGTTACTGGCAGATCCCCTTATCTCCTTTATCCAAGGAAAAAACAGCTTTCACTACGCCGTTTGGATTACACCAATTTGTCACACTTCCATTCGGTTTATTCGGAGCCCCAGCTACCTTTCAGCGTCTCATAGACCATATCCTACGTCAACATGCGGCATATGCCGCTGCTTACCTGGATGACATTGTCATTTATAGTAATGATTGGCAGCGGCATATGCAGCACCTAAATGCGGTATTGCGTTCGCTGAGAGGAGCAGGGCTCACGGCTAACCCGAAGAAGTGTGCAATTGGGCGAGTGGAGGTCAGGTATCTGGGCTTTCACTTGGTCATGGACAGGTGCGTCCCCAAATTGATAAGACTGCAGCAATTGCAACCTCTCCGAGTCCCAAGACCAAAAAGGAGGTGAGGCAATTCCTGGGGTTGGCAGGTTATTACAGAAGGTTTGTTCCCGATTATTCAACCCTCACCAGCCCCCTGACGGACCTCACTAGAAAGGAGGCACCAGATCCCGTCCAATGGTCGGAGCCGTGCCAGCAGGCTTTCACCCAAGTTAAGGCAGCTCTGTGTGGTGGCCCGTTATTGCACGCTCCTGATTTCTCTCTCCCTTTTCTCTTACAGACGGACACATCGGACAGAGGGCTAGGAGCGGTCCTATCCCAGGAGGTGGAGGGGGTGGAGCGGCCGGTGCTGTACATCAGTCGTAAGCTCTCGAGGAGGGAGACGATGTACAGCACCATTGAGAAGGAATGCTTGGCGATCCGGTGGGCTGTCCTCACCCTCCGCTATTACCTCCTGGGGCGGGAGTTCACCCTCTGTTCGGACAACGCTCCCCTCCAATGGCTCCACCGCATGAAGGATACCAACGCGCGGATCACCCGTTGGTATCTGGCCTTACAACCCTTCAAATTCCAGGTGGTCCACAGACCGGGGAACCAGATGGTTGTGGCCGACTTCCTCTCCAGGAGGGGGGGGGGGGAAGCTGCAGGCCGGATGGGGCCCCGGCCTGAGTCGTGCGGTGGGGATATGTGGCAAGGGGGGCGTGGCCTAACGGCGTCTAGGGAGAGAGAGATAGGAAATCGACGGGAGGTAAGTAGGTCAAAGACCAATTGTAAACACCTGTCTGTAATTCCAGTGATTGGCGAGAAGAGGACAAAAGCCAGCACGAGGAGAGATGGGAGAGAGAGAGTCCAAGCGAGAAGCTAGGACGTGCAGTTGCTGACGAGAGGACTGCCATATTTCCTTTATATGCCAGGAGGCTATATTTACATATTATTTACTTTTACTTTGTGTTTGTACCAAGCTGGGAATAAATATATCTTTGACCAACCACGCCGACCTCTTCTCCTTCTTCAAGCAGCGAACTTGTTTACACGGTGTTAGGTGGGTTACACGACGCCGAAGTTACCAACTTTCTGCTGGACCGGTAAGTAATAAATGTTTACAATTATTTACAGACCTCCCAAATACTCCCCAGTCTTTGTTGATGATTTTTCAGAACTGTTATCAGCTATATCCTCAGAATTTGACTGCTTTGTTATTGCTGGAGATTTTAATATTCATGTAGACAAGACAGAAAACAATAATGCAAATGAACTTTTAAATGTTTTAAACACTTTTGATCTGATCCAGCATGTGCACGGTCCCACACACAATCGTGGACACACTCTGGATCTGCTCATTAGCAAAGGTCTAAACATTTCATCCACTATTATTAGAGATGTGGCACTGTCTGATCATTTCTGTATTTTCTTTGATATATCAATTAGTCCTGCCACTGAAGATAGACCTGTCTCTATAAAAAAGAGATTCATAAATGAGAACACCAGTGAGCTATTTATGAATGCTATGTCTTTGTCACCGAGTATATCTGCAGACTCTATTGATGTTCTCCTCGATAGCTTTAATGAAAAAGTAAAAAATGCTATCGATGACATTGCTCCAGTAAAGGTCAAATCGATAACTGGCAGGCATAAAGCACCCTGGAGAAACTCACCAGAAGTACAAAGCATGAAAAGAACATGCAGAAAAGCTGAGCGTATGTGGCGAAAAACCAAACTTGAAGTTCACTATAACATCTATAAAGACAGCCTGCATGCCTTCAATGTTGACTTAGGCAAAGCCAGACAGAATTTTTTCTCTAACATTATAAACAGCAAAATAAATAACACTCGCACCCTTTTTGCAACTGTAGAGAGACTAACAAATCCCCCTAGTCAAGTTCCGAGGGAAATGCTGTCTGATGACAAATGCAATGAGTTTGCAACTTTTTTCCTTCAAAAGATCAGTAATATCAGAATTGAAATCAGCAAAGCTCCATGCAGCAGTCAGGTCAGTCTGACTTCAGTACATCAGAAATTAGTTACTTTGTCTGAATTTCAGACAATTGATCTCAAAACCCTGGAGGAAACGGTCCAGCATCTTAAGGCGTCAACTTGCAGCCTTGACACACTTCCCACATCCTTTTTCAAAAGAGTGTTTAACTGTTTGGAAGCAGATCTCCTAAAAATAGTTAATACCTCACTGCTCTCAGGAACTTTCCCCGAGTCCCTAAAAAATGCAGTTGTCAAACCTCTTCTAAAAAAGGCCAATCTAGACAAAACCTTACTGTCTAACTACAGACCAATATCAAATCTTCCTTTTATAGGCAAGATCATTGAAAAGGTTGTCTTCAATCAGCTGACCAAATTTTTGAACTCAAATGGCTACCTGGACAATTATCAGTCTGGTTTCCGTCAGCATCATAGCACAGAGACAGTGCTCATAAAAATAATTAATGATATTCGATTGAATTCTGATTCAGGCAAAATATCAGTTCTGGTTTTACTAGATCTCAGTGCTGCTTTTGACACAGTGGATCACACCATACTCCTAAATAGGCTGGAAAACTGGGTAGGGCTTTCTGGATTGATACTTAAATGGTTTGGGTCATACCTTAAAGGGAGAGGTTACTATGTGAACATAGGCAACCATAAATCTGACTGGACACCCATGACTTGTGGTGTTCCACAGGGCTCAATTCTAGCTCCGCTCCTCTTCAACCTGTATATGCTCCCACTTGGCCAAATAATGAAAAAGTACCAAATTGCCTACCACAGCTACGCAGACGACACTCAGATCTACCTAGCCCTCGCACCCAATGACTACAGGCCTATTGACTCTCTTTGCCAATGCATTGATGAAATTAACAGCTGGATGTGTCAAAACTTCCTTCAGTTAAATAAAAACAAAACTGAAGTCATTGTTTTTGGTAACAAGGATGAAACTAACAAGGTAAACACATACCTTGACTTAAGAGGTCTAAAGACACAAAGCAAGGTAAAAAATCTTGGGGTCATTTTGGAGTCTGATCTTAGTTTCAGCAGTCATGTCAAAGCAATAAGCAAATCAGCCTACTACCATCTCAGAAACATAGCCAGAATCAGATGTTTTGTCTCAAGCCAAGATTTAGAGAAACTAGTTCATGCTTTCATCACCAGCAGGGTGGATTACTGTAATGGACTCCTTACAGGTCTTCCCAAAAAGACCATCAGACAGCTGCAGCTCATACAGAACGCTGCTGCCAGGATTCTGACCAGAACCAAAAAATCTGAGCATATCACTCCAATCCTCAGGTCCTTACACTGGTTACCAGTTACTTTTAGAATCAACTTCAAAGTATTATTAATTGTCTATAAATCACTCAATGGTCTAGGACCTAAATACATCTCAGATATGCTCATTGAATATAAACCAATCAGACTTCTCAGATCATCAGGATCAAGTCAGTTAGAGATAACAAGGGTTCACTCAAAACAGGGCGAGTCAGCGTTTAGCCATTACGCCACTCGTAGCTGGAATCTGCTTCCAGAAGACATCAGACGTTCACCAACAGTAGATACTTTTAAGTCCAGATTAAAAACACACTTGTTTAGCTGTGCATTCACAACCTGAGCACTGTGCTACTTTACATCAACTGCACTTCTATTTCTAATTTATTTTTATTTTGCTCTTATTCTTTTTATATATACACTCACATTTTTAATCAATTTTATTGCTGTTTTATTGTTTTAAATAATTTGCATTTTAAAGATACGTTTTATTCTTTCTGTCAATCATTTTATGTAAAGCACTTTGAATTGCACTTGTGTATGAAATGTGCTATATAAATAAACTTGCCTTGCCTTGCCTTGCCTACAGTAAACTGTGAAGTCATGTAAATATTGCCATGTGTTTTGCTGTGTATATTTTACCCATTTACTATGGGTTCCTTCAAAAGATATATGAATACTCACAGGACCAAAACGATTTCATTGTTCATGCGAGTTTCAGCAATAATGCACACCACTGCAATCCACTGCATTTGGTTTGTGATGTTATGTCATTTTGAGTTTGTGCCATAAAATTAGGAGAATTATTGATGTGTTTTCGTATACTTGGCTTCATTAAGAAACTATATATCATGCTTTATTTTTGTTCAAACACTCATTTGGGTAAAGTTTTTTACAGCTAGATGCTTCCAAGCCACTTGTTAATTAAGGAAAATAATAATTTACATGTCAAAGAAAATGTGAACTTTATTTTAGGAGTTTTTCACTTGCTGGATGTCAAAACTAGCTCGCTTGTCTGCAAAATAAGAATAAGAATAAATCCTTTAATTTGTGAGAAAATATTTTACATGTATTCAACTCTCATTGCATGAATTCACATAATGTTTGAGAATGTGTTTTGCACCATATTTACTGCAGCATTTGTAGCAAAAAATGTGTGCACAAATGAGTGCACGAATATCTCAGTTTGTGATTTGTAAAATTGGACTTGTGCACTTGCACTGAACGATTGTTGTTTTGTGTTTTCGGGAGAGAAAATAAATCTGCAAGTTACATTTACATTTTACATTTATATTTAGTCATTTGGCAGACGCTTTTATCCAAAGCGACTTACAGTGCACTTATTACAGGGACAATCCCCCTGGAGCAACATGGAGTAAAGTGTCTTGCTCAAGGACACACTGGTGGTGGCTGCTGGGATCGAACCAGCAACCTTTGATTTACCAGTTCAGTGGTTTAACCCAAGTTTGCAACTTCAAATTTACTGAACGGACAATAGAAAAGGTAAGAATTGTTTTACATATAATTTGATCATATTCATTTTCGCCTCTGTATATCAAGGCCTTCTAATCATCCTCATATGAATTAATTGGCTTCATAACTCTGTCTCCTCTCCACCATTAAGATGGTGTGTGTTCGGCATTCTGGCGCAATTTGGCTGCTGTCGCATCATCCAGGTGGATGCTGCACATTGGTGGTGGTTGAGGAGATTCCCCCCTCCATGTAAAGCTCTTTGAGTGTCTTGAAAAGCGGTATATAAATGTAATGAATTATTATTATCAGGTCTAACTGTCTAAATTAACTGATTTTTAGCTTTCTTTATTAGAAATCCATTGACACATAGACAAATATCTAATTTATATCTGATTTATTTCCACATAGGAATGATGCCTGAAACTGATCTCGAAATATCCGAATGCATTCTTGTTTACACTATGGTGGGTCAAATCCGATCCGTGTCACATTGGAGGAAAAAATCGGAAGTGGGTCACATTTAACTGGCAGTGTAAACAGGGTCTTAGATCATCTGATTTGGGGCGTCTTGGCATTCCCAGTGTAGACTGTCCACTGCAGGTTGAAGGTCATGTAGTGTTAATGCATCATGTTATGGAATTCTTTACCCACATCGCTCCGTCTTCTTCTCTAAGAATATCATTTCCGTTTCTGTCGTTCTCTCGACGTTGTGTCGAGAACGACAGGAGGGGTTCGTCCTTGAGAACCAATCAACTCTGACTACTATAGAAAAGGCCAATGAAATTTGGCGAATGAAATTTGCATGCCGGACTCCGCCCCCGGATATCCAGGATAAAAGGAAGCCGGCGTGCAGCATTCATTTACCTTTTGTTCTTCAGAGCCTTCACTCTTGAGTACAACTTAGGATTCAAAATCCTCTACAAACTACACTGCTGGTGCTACGACGTGTTGCAGCGGATCGTCCCTACCTGCAGCGACCTTCCCCTGGGCGTCTCGGCGGTTCCGGAGGTGTTAGAGATCTTCTAAAAAGTCCTTTTCAGGACTGACTGAGCATTCTCCAGCGCGGCATGTCCCGCTGTTCTCTTGGGTGCGGCACCCTCATCGAGGAGGGGGATGGACACAATCGCTGCATTAGGTGTCTGGGCGTCCAGCACACTGAAGCAGCGTTCGTTGACACATCTGCCCGCACTGCGGGCAGATTGTCTTTCAGAAGTTGCGGTCACGGGTGGCTGTCTTCCTACGGGAACCAGCCACCATTTCGTTCGCTACCTGGGCTGTGACATCTGTGGCTACGGCCCTGATGACCACCCACGTTAGCAGCGTTAGTGATATGGGGAACTCTGCGAACGTAAACCCGCCAGCCAAGTGCTCACGGGCCGATCGCACCCCGATTCGCTCTTCTAAACGTTCCCCAACCGGCGGTGGCATACCGTCCGGATCCTCACGCACACACTCGGAAACGATGTGTGACGTAGATGAGACGTCGCTCGCAGCATCGGAGGGAGACTGGCATCCGGCTCTGACGAATCTGAGCTCCACCCCCGGGTCGAGTTCCAGAGTAAGTAGCATTAGATCATGAAAATTATTTTTTATGTAGTGTGTTGTGTTGCCATGTTTGAAAGTAAGCAGTCTGCCATGTTGTAAGTCCTAATGTGAATAAATAACAATGTTATTGGCTTGTAAAAAATGAGTCGACTCTGAATCACGCAAACGAGACGTGTCTCTAACCGCCGCGCATCTATGTCACTAAACATAGTTCCCGCCTACCTTTTGCTAGGACTGCCGCGAAAACTTCACTCTCTCCTCCCCCAAATCACTGTCACTCGTTGCTGATGCGTGTGCCGTATAAAACCTGTGTTCTATGTTGTGAAACTAAGTGCATCTTATTTCAACTACCAAAAGAAGAACTTCTGAGGAAACAATGGTTTCAATTCATTTTCAAATGACACCAGAGGAGTACAAACCCCAGGGTTTACTGTGCGTGCGTCATTTCACCAAAGATTGCTTCAGCAAACTTGACACGTTGCCTGCAGGATATGTTAAAAGACTATCCTTGAAAGAGGGGGAAATATCTTATTTGGACCTGTTAGATCCACCGAATCACAACCTGTAAGTGTGACTATTTATTTTTGTCTGAACTCTATGAAATATTTGTGTCGCTTATGTCTGTGTTTAGCTAATGCATATAACGCTAACATGTACCGTTATTTCTAAGGAATAACAGTTTTTTTATCTAGCTATGAACTCGGCTAATTTAAGTGTTCAATCTTTTATCGTCTATCTATTATCTACTATCGTCTTCGGAGGTTTATCCATCAGACTCGGCCTCAAACTGGTAAAGTGAAATCTCCGACCATCACTATCTATACACTGTATATACTATATAACCTGTACACCATAATCCAGCAATGATGATAGGCATTCCATTTGGACACATGATGAAGGCTGTAACAAGTTCAAGGAATGGGAAGAATGAGGCGGGAACTGGCGAAGGTTCAACAACTTTTAATAAAAAATAAACTAAACCACTAAGCAAAAGTAAAATCCCGCCAGCTCCCGCATGGTCGACTAATGGCCGCACAAACATAAAATCCAGGCCTGGTCATCTCTCCGGTCGCTCTTCCTTTTATGCTTCAGATCTCCTCCAAAGAGATGCGATACCCGTGCAACGTGCAGCTGACACTCATTATCATCAGTCGCTCGAGTTTGACCAATCACAGCAGACTACACCACCTGCCCCAATCACATAACACTAGGCTAGCGGATAGGAGAAGGTTAAACGGATGAATCGGGGAACAAATCATTTGAGAGTCAGTCAAGAAGTAAGTT
Organism: Triplophysa tibetana; assembly: GCA_008369825.1. Classification (NCBI taxonomy): domain Eukaryota; kingdom Metazoa; phylum Chordata; class Actinopteri; order Cypriniformes; family Nemacheilidae; genus Triplophysa; species Triplophysa tibetana. Next base: position 26,814,362 of record CM017913.1, on the reverse strand, counting down.
AAGAATAATTAACTATTATATGACATAATAGTGTTTTAACACCTTCTGTGGACATAAACTTGGTGTTGGACAATCCATAAACCAAAGTAGGACCTTAAAAATCATATGCTAGTTTCTCTTTAACGGCATGTTTATTCGTTGTTTGCTAGCTCTATCTAGTTCCGCGACACCTGCGGTACTTCAGTTCTGTCATGTGGGAACCAGTGGGTGGGTCTAGAAAAGTAGTCATTGATATTTTTTCTATTGGAGGTGGTGTTCAACCTATCAATGTGGTCATAGATATGGTGCATTCCAGAACCTGGTGTTCGCTGGGCCTGGTGTCAATAACAGATGTCATCTCAGTAATAAGGACCTTTTCAGTTCTTACACTTATGGGATGTTCGCGTGACTACAATTCCCTCTTATATAACAAAAGCTTGGGTTAAAATTGTGATTTCAACCCAAGATTTATTTTGGTGTAACTGACACCTTTGTATTGGCCTTTGGTTTTATATGTGAACTCAGAACCGTTCTCACACATGAGCTTCACTGTGCCGGTGTACGGGAGATCAAAACTACATCTGCCAATCGTGAATTGAACATCTACCTTCTTCCGAGCTGGAACATTGATCTTAAACGTTTGTGTTTCTGTTCTTTCATCTGTATGATCTTTACGGTAAGTGTTTTCTTTCCTAATATCAAGACTGCATTCCCTTGAAACTTCTACGATATCTGGAATCCACGCCTTCACCTAAAACGAAAATGTGCTTGTGATGTTTTCTATAGACCCTGAGGAGGATTTGGGCTATTGTTTTTGAGCTTTCAATGGTTTGCTCTTGACTGACGGAGGTTTTGTTTGTGAAAGTGCTCGATTTAATGACTTTCAGTGCGATGTGTGCTGTGACCAGGTCAAGATTCGGATATCAGTGAGTGGAACTGACTGAACCTTATTGAGGAATAAGCAAAGGTGTACATGGGATCACATAAAGTTTTAGTAAGTAAGAGCAAAATCCACAACACAGAGTACCTGCAATGCCCTGTAAATGGCAATATTTATTCTTCTGTAGAAAAAGAAACTGCTGCAGAAAAAGACAGGTGCCATGCAAAATGTAATGTGTGTAACCCTGAGGTATAAAATGAGGTCATGTAAACATCTAAGTTTGATAGTTTAGTTGGGATAATAAGGTCCTGAATGTGTGGGGGATAATCGTTTTGTGTAAGAGACTTCTATTTTGGGTTTTCCTACAGTCGCCGCCATTTTTATTTGTGCGTTAGAGAGATGTAAAGTGTGCCGAGGAGAAATAGCACACAAGGTGAGCGCTTGTGAAGTTTCTGTGATCTTTGGCTAGTTTGGAATGCTAAATAGTAGCGTAGACCCATGATGCAAGGTAGTATTGTTTGTTGACTTAAAGTGTCTTATAGCGTAAACTTTGAGAGTTACAAGACGCGATAGAGGAGTTTTCATGTTATTAGTGTGAGCGGAGAAGTGAAACGCGCCTGCTAGCTGTTAGCACGAGATAGTTAACGTTACCAGAGTCAATTACTCTCACACGGTTTATTTTCGGTTTTGCTCAGTTTTTGTTTTTACCTTTTCAAACCAACGGGAAACGCTATTTATGTGTTTTTATGCATTGCGTGGAAAAAGTGCCGAGTCGGATGGGCTAAGCTACGTATCATTGTTTCAATGCGGTCTGTATCAGCTGCGATAGCGGCCTTGTAGGATTGAGCTGTTGGCGTCAATTCATTTTGGGAAACTGAACATCATTTCTCCGGTGAGTGAACTGAACTGTGATTTGCCTCACTAAGTGAATTCCTATTCATGGAGCAGTGAACGAACTTTGGATAGATTAATTTATCAGCCGTTACTCCTACACGGTTGTGAGTTTCTTGTAACCTGAGAACTCGTGCATGGAATAGATGACGAACATTCTTTGATTTGATCTGCGAAGTGAATCATTGAACTTTATTGAATGTGAATTGTGTTTCAAAGTTCTCAAACCAATTTGTAACCTCACTCGAACAGTGAGAGAGGATTTTGATTACTGTTGATACTCTGAACAGATACAGAGCTGTTTATATTTTTTTGTTTGTTTCTATTTACATTTTATTTCATTTTTGTGTTCTACTCCTTACACTATTCTTTTTTAAAAAGAGAAAAAAACTCTTTACAGATAATTTAGATTAAATAAATCCTTTATTAGAAGAGTTAAGCTGTGTGTAGTGAATTGAAGTCACTTGTACTAAGGAGTGGAGGCGTCTCATCTGTTTGTGCACTTATAAACTAGCTTTAAGCACATACACACTTCAGGTGGCTCCCGTGAATAAAGCTGAAAAGAGACCAAAAGCACTGGGTGGGAGGACCGAGGCATGCAACGTTGTGAGATGTGTGAGTGAGTTGTAGTGTATGTGATTGTGAATACAAAAGTGTAAATGTACAAGTGTGACGGAACGAACCACACCTACGCCAGGCGGGCTTCGAACCGGTTCTTCATGGGAGTCGGGCGCTCTAGCGAGGAGGATAAAGACCGCAGTCTCTAGCGTCTGTCGCTAGAGAGTCCTTGAGGCAGAGGAGTGAGGTTTACATACTTGGTCAGCACTTCATTGGCTTGACTCTGTTACACAAGGTATACCTTGATCTTATGTAGGGTTTCAGGTATATTGTGAAATGTTTGAAGAGTTTGTATGGTTTGACTGTGTTATTTAGAGTTAGGGACATTGAGTCACTTGTAGTTATTTGCAATTATAATTCACTGAAACACTAGAGGTGTATGTGTTTATTTCATTTAGAGACATCAATATAGAAATATTTTGGTTTATTTATTTAAGGTGGAACTTTGAATTGGATTACACTAATTTTTTTGTTACAAAAGAAGACAACACACAGGATTTCATTTGTATTAGTTATTTGTTCGTTTTATTTCATTTACCTTGTAACACATACATACATATAACCCATTTTTTATACTGTCTAAAACATACATATCTGATTTCATCTGTCAAGACAATACATTTTCTTGTTTACATATTCTGTTGTAAGTTCTGTTAGTTATTTTGGGTGTTAAACGTATTTCAGAGAATGACCTCTGGTTCATGATAAGAGGACAGTTTAGTAACTTCGGGGAAGAAACTCATAATAGAAGGTACACAAAAAGTTTCATAAACAGAAAAAGAACTTCGGCCCTTTTCAGAAACTCTAGTCTGGTATAATGGTCGGAGGATAGAGGGTTAAATGTGTAATTGCATTAAATGTAGGAGTAAAGAGTACATATACTTGCTCAAAGATGTAGTAAAGTAGAGAGTAAAAGTTACAAATATCTTTAATACAACGTATCAAGAAGATACTTAAGTACAGTAACTAAGTACATTTACTCCAATACTTTACACCACTGGAAATACGAATCCCATACAGTCAATGTCATGCCCACATCTTCCCTCAATGCCCATACACAATCCAGAGCCGACGTCGACGGTATATTCTCTTTTCAGACCCGGGTTTGTCATTTTCACAATAAAATTTCTATTGCAGCTGGTGTTGAATTTGATGGCTCCGAGACGCGTGTCCACTCCGTTTCCCCACAGTGACATTGAGGTGATGAGCTCGCCGGGCTGAAACACAAACTCTTGATGTGCTCCTAAAGGAATTCCAAAGGTTTGTTCTCTTCCATCTGTAAGCCAGGCCCGGACCGCCTTCACCTGTAATGCTCCAACCCAAACCCAGATCTTCTGTAAACTGGCACCATTATGCAGACCATTTAAAAAAAATGGACCACCTCCTCCACCACCGACTGTAAGCAGAGTTGTTGCCATTTTGTAAAGGGATTTGATCTGAAAGTTGAAACTAAAATTTGACACGAACATCAGAATTGACAAAGCATTGAAAGAGACAAAAAACAAAAATTTTAAGAAAAAAATAAATACGTAAATAAATTTTAAAACAGAGAAGCTCTTGGCTAGCTGTTGAGTGCACTCACTTGAATGACTGTTGTGTGCTGCAAATCTGGTGATTCGTGTTGAAGCTGACAGATGTTTATATACAGAGCTCATGAGGCTGGAGGTCATCTTCACACTGAGCTTGTGCAACATTACAAACAAATTAGTGTCAATCAGGAAACCTGTTTGCTTGGAATGTACCCACATACAAACTGCCAAATGTAATTTGGTTACAAAAACTACATCGGCACACCCTGTGTTTATGTTTGTCAACACAATATTTGTACATTTTCCATGAAAGTCTGATCATTTATTTATTGTTTCATATTAGTAATTTCTATAAACAGTTTTTTATGGCAATTATAAAAGCAAATAAAGGAAAAATATTTATTTTGTCCTGATGTCAGGAACTATTCAAAGGTAACTCTCTTCCAGTGCAGTGAGCATTTTTAAAACTGTAAATGAATAATATTAATGATTCATTAACCAAACAAAAACAAACCCATACAAAATCATGACATTTTAGCTCAATCTCTTTTAAAAAATGTCTAATCATAAGTTTTGTGTACCTTTGAACAATCTCCTACATATTGAACAGTGACACTGCTTGTGAAGGGTTCATGAGTTGCTGACAAGCACTGGTGAAAAAAAAGTGTCATGGTTCACAAGGAAGAAAGACTCAAATGCGAGGAAAAACACAATGTTTATTGAGAGACAACAATATACAGTATATATATATATACAACAGTCAACAAGTCAACCACCGGCGACACAACAACCAACAGGGACAACCGATGAGCTCACTGGACAGAGTGCTAGATCCTCCCAGAAGAGGTGACCACAGAGGGAAAATGGAAGAACACTCGACCAAACAAATACTCACAGAGGCAGAGAAAAGATCTGTGGCCCCATCGGGGTTGTCATTCTCTGCCGGAGAGGCGGTGCCTTACAGTTTAGGAAAGTAAAGTCCGGGATGCCAAGGGGTACTGTGGAAGGGCAAGGAGGTAAAAGAAGAGCAATCGGTACAATAAGGCCAGGACATGGGCAGAGGGCGCAAAAACAAATAATCAAAACTAAAACTAAGGCTAAAATGAAGGCTGTGGCTAGGACAAGAAGCACAATTGCAGTCAGTGCTGAAAATGAACTAAAACGGAATGACACAAGACGAGAAAACAAGCGGGGTGACATAGGAAAACTAATTAAACGGGAAGAGGTTGCAGGTGAGAGGCTAATGTATGAATAGGGGCAAAAACCGGTGCAGGGAGGAGAAAGCCTGACAGGGAGACACGAGGGCGGGGTGAATGACACGGACAAAGAGCATGTGGCAATCTGTCAAAACAGCGAGCCGAGAGCTCGACAAGACAAACACACTCTCCCATAACAGACCATACAACCTGACCTAGCCCTAACCCTAAAGGCTCACATTGATTACAGACAGGGTAAGCCAACATAATATGTCTGACATCAGCGGCGAGGGTGGGCCATCAGAACCCCTTATTTCTGTTGAAGCCCCACTGGCGTCGGTCAAGGCTCATCCCCGGGTACCTCGAAGAGACAACATAGCACTTGGGTTGGGTAACGAACTCTGTACTTTCATAGGTACCGACCAAATTGCATCGGTTCTACCAAGTATCGATTCACATAAAATCATTCGGTGCCTAATTTTGGTTCCTGAGATCGCATCTGTGCGGCGTGACAAAGAGACCATGTGCAGTGACACCCCCCCTGCAACATGCTCAAATGTGCAGTGCAAAGGCTGACCGGAAGCGTTCTAACGTGTGGTTGCATTTCACAAAACTTGACGTTGACAACACAGTCTGCAACATTTTTGAAAGTAAGTGCAAGGCTGGCAACGGCAACACATCCAACCTGACAAAGCACTTAGTTCAGGAGTGCAATGTATTCTGTAGCCTTAAGGCCTAAGCAGCTAAAGTAGCTCCTGCAGATAAAACACACCTGCAGCCATATACTCGGACGGCGACATCACATTAAGTGAGGCATCAATGTCGGCAACAGCTTCAACATCTACAAGTAATTCATTAACTTGTCTAATTTAATAAATTGTTGTTAGAGAAAATGACATCTCACACTGTTGGTTCAGTTGATGATGGTAGCATTGCCTTTTTACTACTGTGAGCTAAGCTAACGTTAACACTACAACATTGACTGCATTGGAATGCCTTACTCTGCTGTTGTTTAATATGTTTAATAGTTGCCAACTGTTTTACTGTATGTTACCTAATTGAATTAATGAAGGGTTTTAATTTAACAGCATATATTTGAAATTTAATTATTGTTGTTGTGAGGTCTTAGTTAAGTTATTTACACTCTTGACTTCATTGACATGTCCTGCTGTCCTACTTTCAACCTGCGCTTCGGTCACAGTGACAGCAGCAGAGGTAACACTCTTCACTCTGGCAACGGGAGTCTTCACTAACTCGCCAGAGAGTCATTGACTGCCATAGGGCAGTGACTGCTTTCATTGTTAAAGGGATGTTGCCTTTCTCAACAGTTGAGGCATTATTGTTTAGGTAAATTATCAGATTGCGTAAATCAGTGATCATTTGTTTTACTCAAATTAATATATTTTATTGTAGACCTTTAAAAAACATTGATCACACTATGCCTTGGATATTGTAGAGATATATTTTGTTTGAAAGATTGAGTGTTATCACCTACGCCACTCACGCTTCTTTGGTGGCGTAAAGACGAGGCTGAAGTGCAAAGACCAGAGCGCACTAGAAGAGGAATGCCCGACAGGAATTGGGGTCTTCTTGTTAAACATGGCTCATTGTTGCTGCAGAGCGATTTTTGAGGGATCCGTCACCACTGAATCGGATACATGGACAGACAGTTCTGTCACGCAGTTCACAAAGCAGGCAGACTCGAACGAAAGCAAAAACACAATTCTTATTGAGAGACAACAGTAGATATTTACATAGCAGTTACCAAGTGCACAAGGCAGGCACCCCTGGCGACACGACAACCGGTGGGTAAAACTGGACCCACAGGAAAGACAATGAGCTCACTGGACTGAGTGCTGGATCCTGCCAGGAGAAGTGACTACTGTGGGAAATTGGAAGTGGGAAGAACACTCATCCCAATGAATACTCACTGAGGAAGAGAGAGCAGCTGTTGCCCCGTCAGGGGTATTGTCATCCACCGGAGAGGCTAGAAGGGAACGTTCTCGTAACTTTGGCCAATATACCCTTTCGGTAATGTTAATATTCTAAAGAAAACATTTACATGTAATTGTGACGGGCCAGCTTTATCGTTGCTCTAAGTAACGGATGGTTCCCGGATGGGTTTATTGAAGACACCTGCTGCTGATTTCCGGTCATGCCTTTAAAAAGGGCAATTTGCCATTGACCGGGAGCGCGGCCCTTTTGGACTTGGTTTTCTTTGTTTTGCTTGATTTGACTTTGGTTACGTTATACATTTAACATTTAGCCTCATTACATTTTCATTCATACACTTCACACCACTGACTCCTGACTATTTCATGCGCTATTGTTTTTCTTACGTATAATTTCATTTCGTTAATAAATTATTTGCACTTTCTTGTGTGTCCCCGTATTTGTTGCGTCCTTTTCGAGCCACAGGGTGTAACAGTAATGTTCAACGAATGTTTTAAAAATGTTTTTACCCTAAACATATGTTTTTAAAAGGTTAAATATGAACTGGAAAATAAAATTTTGATTAGAACATTCTAACAATGTCCTTGTAATGACACGTTTGAACAAAGCTAGAACATTTTGCCTGCAGCATTTTAAACACGTTTTGGGAATGTTGAATTAAACTGTCTTCTGTTAGAACACATCTTCACAATGTTTCATAATAACAAAGTTAGAACATTCTTACAGTTACATTATGAAAATTGTATAAGGAAATCGTTTATGCTTCAAATGACTGAATGTTTTTTTTTTAATAAAATGTTCTTGTAATGACACGTTTAAACAAAGCTAGAACATTTTGCCTGCAGCATTTTAAACACGTTTTGGGAATGTTAAAAGGGCGCCAAATTAAACAATGTTTTGTTAGAACACATATTAACAAAGCGACAAATGATAAGTGAGCTAAGGTCCACTGCAATTTTGCTAAATGGCCCACTTAGGGAGCGCTGTCAAGTTACTTCCAATATACTGAGCACCCTGACGCATGTGTTCTGCGAAAGGTAATGATATTTTAAGGCAATGTAATATAAAAGAAGTGTTGTTTTCACTCATTGAAAACCTCCTTAGTTTGTTTAAACGTTTTTACTTAATGTTTTAGTGTTGTCTGAATTTCATTTAAAGGAGGCATGAATTATAAACACAGTTCTAACCCGAGCTTTTGTTACTAGAGGAAAACGTATTCGCGCGAACATCCTGTAAGTGTCAGAACTAAAGATGCCCTTGTTACTGAGATGACATCTGTTATTAACACCGGGCCAGCGAACGCCAGGTTCTGGAATGTACTTATCTATGACGTCTGCGTTTGATAGAACTTCACCTCCAAAGAAAAATATCAATGACTATTCCTCTAAACCCCCCTACTGGTTCGTGTATGACATTACATTACAATACATTTACATTTAGGCATTTTGCAGACGCTTTTATCCAAAGCGACTTACATTGCGTTATCCTATAAATATAACATTGGTTATATTAGCGACACTGGTTAAGAACAGGCATTCCATCCATCACTAAGCAAGCACCCCCTGGGGGTTGGCTGGGCAGAGCAGCCTTCCCCCTTAGGCCGGGATACCATACGACCTATCACAGATAGTTCTAACCGGACCTGGTGCTATCAGACGCAGTAACACCCCACCGTGGGCTGTTCCGTCTGTTATACCCTCATGACAATGGTTCCCACACATGGTAACCCATGAGCTTCCCCAGGTGGACCTCCACCACGCGGTTAACTACCCAGTCCGCACGTTCAATGCGTTCTCCTCCAAGGACGAGACCATATATATAACCACCATATTCCTCCCCACGGGTAGGAGGTGGCCTCTGCAGCGCTTCTCTGATTAAACCCGAGCCGGACGGCCTCTAGCCTGTATAGAGCTAAGGCCCCGTCCGTGAAAGGTTACCGGTCAGGGCTGTACCCATCTGTAGTAAGGTTCAAAGTCTGTGGAAGAAAGGAGGCGGGGTCGGCGTGGCTGGGAAAACGTATACACTCTTTATTCTTTGCAATACTTCCGGGTTGCACTCCCGCTCACTCATACACTTTACACACACAGTCTTTGTGGTGACGATTCCTTTAAGTCTGTCTGGATAATCCTCGAGCTCCTCGTCTTTCTCCGACAGTCAACACACGTTTCCCAGCCTGGTTTCTCTCTCCCAGTTGCTCCTTCCGTCGCGCCTTAAATGCGTCTCCTCGCCAATTACTAGAACGAGAAGCAGGTGTTTTCACAAAAACGTTGATCTGCTTACTTACCGTCATTCTCCCGACACGCCCTCCTGCCGCAGACCGTGTCAGACCACGCCCCCCTTGCCACACCATCTTTTTCCAAGAAAGCTCTGGAACCCCCCGACCGCCACACTGGAAGGTTACAAGTTTCACGAAAGCTTCGACGGTAACACGCCCAGGCATGTTACCGTTGCTTCGTTGAGATTGTGACGCGATACAGCGTTTTTGCGTTTTCCATAGGTAACCCCATCTGTCGTTCTCGACACAACGTCGAGAGACCGACGGAAAGGGAACGTCTTGGTTACGTATGTAACCTCGGTTCCCTGATGAAGGGAACGAGACGTTGTGTCCCTTATGCCACAAACACGTATCGTTTCTGCTGCAGTTGTGAGAGGCTCTCAGGCTCTTCAGAACAAGAGGTAAATGAATGCTGCACGCCGGCTTCGTTTTATACCCGATATCCAGGGGCGGAGCCCGGCATGCAAATTTCATTCGCCAAATTTCATTGGCCTTTTCTATAGTAGTCAGAGTTGATTGGTTCTCAAGGGCGAACCCCATCTGTCGTTCTCGACACAACGTCTCGTTCCTTCCATCAGGGAACCGAGGTTACATCCGTAACCAAGACGTTACATTCGTAACCAAGACGTTTTCAACATAGAAAACCTTCGCACCAAAACGTATACATAGAAATGGAAAAGAAAAAAAAACAAATTCTGAGGGGTTCAGGTTCCTCCTCTTCCTCCTGGGCCCTATGAAACAAGAGAAGAAAAACATACCCCAAATCTAGACACGGGACAAAGCATCTGCAATAATGTTATCTTTTCCCCTTATATGTTTAACATCCAATGGATATTGTTGAAGAATCAAACTCCAACGCATAATGCTTTGATTTTGATTCCGCATCTTATTAATAAACACCAAAGGATTATGATCCGTATATACAAGTATGGGACTGGTAGATGACCCCCGATATACCTCAAAGTGTTGGACAGCAAGAATAAGAGCAAACGCCTCCCTCTCAACAGTAGAGTAAGCCTGCTGATGTCGAATAAACTTCCTTGAAAAATAGCAAACTGGGTGTTCTATGTCATCTGAGCTTATCTGCATTAAAACAGCAACTCTGAAGGGAATATCAAAATTGGGAGCCAAAAGTACAGCAGCGGTAGCAAGTAACATTTTTGCATTTTCAAATGCTTCTTGGCACTTTTCTGTCCATACAAAAGGTATTTTTACACTAAGTAGGTCAGTAAGAGACACCACAACGGAGGCAAAGTTTTTACAAAAACCTCTACAATATCCTATCATTCCCAAAAACCTACGAAGTTCATGTCGGGTTTGAGGTACTGGAAATTCACAAATAGCCTCAATTTTTGCTTACACAGGTCTAACTTGTCCACCACCCGCTACCTTACCAAGGTAAGTAACTCTGGCTTTTCCAAATTCACATTTTGCCAGGTTTATAGTAAGGTTAGCAGTGACAAGACGAGAAAAAAGTTATTTCAGTTGTGTCACATGATCAGTCCATGTACTACTATAAATGACCACATCATCTAGGTATGCTTCACATCCCCGTATCCCGTATAACACATGATTTCTAGACGTTGGAACGTAGCTGGAGCTTGCAAGAAATTATCTGGAGTCACGAATGCAGACAGTTCTTTTGCCCTTTGGGTTAAAGATATCTGCCAATATCCTTTCAAAAGATCAAATTTGCTCACAAACTGACCTGAACCAACTCGGTCAAGGCAATCATCACACCGTGGTAATGGATAACAATCAGGTTTTGTAAACGCATTGAATTTCCTATAGTCAGTACAGAATCGGTATGTCCCATCTGGTTTATTAACCAATAGACAAGGGGAACTCCATGCACTGAAACTAGGTTCAGCAAGATTATGAGTCAATATATATCTAACTTCCTTCCCTAATATTTCTCTTTTCCTGGGATTCACACGATATGCATGTTGCTTAGTATGTGACGCTAAACCAACATCAATATTATGACAAATCACAGAGGTTCGAGTTGGAACATCAGGAAATAAGGAAGGATACGAATTGATCAATTGAGTAATATCTATTCTCTCCTGAGTAGTCAAATGAGAAAGATGTTTTTATAGGTTATCCAATACCTTGGTTTTAAGTCGTCCTTCTACAATAGCTTGTGAAGGACCCTTCACACCCTCCTCCATCTCTTCACTTGGAAAAACAGAAAACACAATATTCGGATTCACCATGGGTGAACTACAGTCAGGTGTAGGGGTAATTACACCAACAGATATGGGTGACACAGAAGGGTAGTATGGCTTAAGTAAATTGATATGACAAACTTGTACCTTTTTTCGTCTATCAGGGGTCTTAACCAGATAGTTATTGTCAGAAAGACGTTTGTCAATGTTGTAGGGACCACCTAATTTTGCCTGAAAAGGAGTATTTACAATAGGCAACAATGCCAACACCTGATCACCTGGTTTAAAACTCCTCCGTTCTGTCTTTCTGTTGTACAAACGTTTCCTTTTTATCTGAGACTTTCCTAATTTACGTTTGGCAGCAGCCCTGGCTTCATAAAGTCTACAGCGAAAATCACTGACATAGGCTAAAACATTATCTGATGTTTTCATTGTATTCCATTCATCTGCCAAAACAGCTGTTGGTCCCCTGACAACATGTCCAAAAATCAATTCACTTGAATTATTATATTTTCTTTTTCCTTTATACATATTAACAAAATTGAATTTATTAAAATGTATAAAGCAAAAAGGAAATATAATTTAACTCAGCTAGGGGAAACAAAAGAAACAGACTTTCTCATATAATAGAAAATAAACTAGACATGTTGAAGATAACAAAACACATAACATTAAAGAAAAGAAAAATATCTGAGAGGGCAGATAAAAACGTCCTCTCCCAAAGAGAGCTACTCTTTATTTCGGCAAAAGGTATTCCCACATCCAAAACTCAGGTGCAACTAATTATTCCATCAAGTCACTTAATTCCAATCCTGCCCGTCCACTGGCGAGAAAAGAAAATACCTAAGGTAGTCAGGGGGGGGGTCGTAACAGATCAGATAGGAATAGCGCAGCAATCTTATGTGAGTACAACATGTTTGTACTATGTGTCACTATTGTTTTGACAAGGCCAATTTACCTTTTATATCTAAAGTTCTGGAAAGAGTAGTTTTAACTCAATTATGCTCTTTCCTCCAAAGGAATGACATTAATGAAGAATTCAGGTCTGGATTTCGAGCATGTCATAGTACATAGACTGCTTTGATCAGAGTTACAAGTGATCTGCTTTTGGTGTCTGACCATAGCTGTATTTCGTTATTGGTGCTGCTAGAGCTTAGTGCTGCATATGACACCACTGACCACAGCATACTCCTACATAGACTCGAAAATTACGTCGGCATTAATGGAATAGCATTGAAATCGTTTAATTCTTATTTATCCGACTGTTTTCAATTTGTAGCAATAATCAATGTGGTGTCCCGCAAATTGCAAGTCCAGTACGGTGTACCACAGGGCTCAGTCTTGGGGCCTCTGCTCTTCGCATTATACATGCTACCTCTAGCACAGGGGTTTTCAACTGGTTCTGTGCCAGGGACCACCATTCTGACTAGCAAGTAATCGGCGGCCCACTATTGTGTGTGTGTATGTACCAGGGTTGCCAGGTCCAAGAAATATTTAATTATATGCCCATAACCCCTCAAAACCCGGCCAAAAGGAATGAAAACTAGCCCAATTTTTTCCCTGTGTCGAATCAAAGTAAACAATTCCCTAAAGACGTTTCTATTGCCATATTTTTTTATCTGAATGGTTTCCTGTATATATCGTTTTTTTCTGTTGAACACAAAATACGTTTTGGGATATTTATGAAAAGCAAACAATTCTGGGTCATGTTTGACTACCATGAATTTTTTTCTACTCTGGTAGTCAATGATGCCAAAGAGTTTTCAGCAGCTAACATTCTACCAAATATCTTTGTGTTCAACCGGACAAATAAATGTATACAGGTTTGGAACAACTAGAGTAATTCATAACAGAATTTTAATTTTTGGGTGGTGTGTCCCTCAAAAAATATCCCACATCTGCCACGCACGCAAATGGACGAGAAACATGTTTTCTCTTCGTAAGACATTCAGAAACTTGCTTAAGAAATAAGGATGGTTACATTTACTGCATAATATATAATGTGCACAAGCACGTCAATGTTTAAGTTGTTCTAGACTGCGTATAGCGCTGCTCAAACGTGATAATTGGCAGCCGGAAGAATCAAGTGTTGTACACTCATGAGTGATTTCTTTCATTGTGCACCGTGACATTCACCTGATGAAACATTGATAAAAACATCATTCAGATGCACTGTGTCTAATACCACCGCTAATTTCTCCTCTTTGGTTGAGCTGAGCTCCCGTGTTCCTCCATGTACTGTAGCCTGTCTGTCAGACTCGTTCTCCACACTTATGAGAACGGGCTGGTCCAGGAGTTGCCAGGTATTCATTCGGAGTTTGAATACAAAATAAGAAACTCATCAATTATCATTTATCCTTAGAATATAAATAAACATTTTGGCGGCCGCAGTACATTATGAAAGTAGCCCAAAAACTCGCGACCCGCGGCTCCATAATTTTTCCCGCAACTGCATTCTCAAAATAGCCCAATTGTGCGGAAAAACACCGACCCTGGCAACACTGGTATGTACGTATATGACGTTGGGGACGCAAAACACAACGTTAGCAAAGCATAAGATAGACCTGATAGGTGCAAAGCAAGCCTATCCTGTGTCAGTTTGAATCTCAACTCAAACTCAAATTATTTTAAATATTTTCATTAAATTTAATATTCACACCAATGCGCAAATATTCTGGAAATGTTTGGAAAAATATCTTATGGAAAAAAAGTGATTTTAATAGTGAAATTAGGTATGCTGGAATGCATGTCACGGACCCCATGCAATGCTCCGCGGACCACCAGGGGGCCGCGGACCACCGGTTGAAAACCCCTGCTCTAGCAGATATAATAAAGTGACACGGAATTAGCTTTTTCACTCGTTTGCTGATGATACTCAACTTTATATTTCCTCGAAGCCTCATGTAACCCAGCAGTTCCATCGAATAAAGGATTGCATAGTTGTCTTAAAAAACTGGATGAGTAACAATTTTACTACTAAACTCGGACAAAACAGAAGTGTTACTT